>JAAKBH010000470.1:0-266319 GCA_019776075.1 Amaranthus palmeri
GTATTGATCTGTAACATTCAGATATATTTTATGTCGGATGCATGCAACTTTACCCGTGTGATACCATTAGTAACTTTTATTGGGGTGGCAATATTAAGGGGCTCAAATATATATGAATGTTGGTTTACACTACTTTAGACTGAGTTTAATTAATTATTTAAGACTCAAAACGATGAAAAAATATGAAATAAATAGAACTCTGAGGTGGTATTTATTATTACTTTGCGAACTAACTTTTTTAGTGATAACATAAAAGTTGTTTTCTTAGTCTTTAATTTATTATGCAAATGGATAGGTAATATTTTTTATGTTATAATAAAATAATATTAGCAAAAAAGATATATATACCTGGGCGCATGCTTGAGCCTAGGGATGGGTAATGGGTATTGGACCCGACCCGGATCCGTGGATCCATATATATTTTCACGGATCCGGGTCCTAAAAATATGGACCCGTCGGACCCGGATCCGTTAAAATTTCACGGGTCCGGATCCGGGTCTGAGATAATACCCAGATCCGGACCCGCAAATCTGAAGGACCCGTTTTACTTTTTTATTTATTGATTGAATATGTATTCTTGCAATTTTGATGATTTCCATTCCCTTAAACCCACGCTTCAAGCCCTCAACAATTTACTAATAGTCTAATACTCCCTGTAGACATTAAACCTACTCCTAAGTCACGAAACTAGATCTTGTTCATGAAAACGGATCTGGATCCGGGTCCAAGTGGACCCGATCCAGATTCGACCCGTTACCATTCCTACTTGAGCCATTTCTTTAGCTTAAGAATTGAAGATGAAAGTAAAAGACAAAAAGAGAAAGGTATTGTATGAGTATTGTGCTATGAATCGTGGAGGATGCAAAAAGTATATAGTGCAAAATATAAAAATTTTTTAATGTCGTCGTACATCAAAAATTCGTAACTTGTAAAATTCTCTAATATCGCCCTACACTACACATAAGGTTGATTCGTTATGACATAGTCTAATTTAAGCCAGACTGTTTCCTTCATCAAATTGAGGTAAACTCAATTGCATATATACGGTTGAGTTATACCAAAAATGTGGAATAGGTTTGTAAGGGTTAAAGAAGCTAAAAAATATAATGAGCTTTTGGTTTCAAAAAAAAATTAGTAATAACTAATTTTCCAATAACCAACTAAATTTTTTTTAAAAGTTAATAAATAGGAGTATTGCCAAGAATAATCCCAAACATTACTCGTTGGTCAGAAATAATCCCAACTATTGATTATTTTATAATAATCCTAACTGTTGACAATGTTTGCTGAAAACAGTCACATTTCAATTTCAACCGGATGTAGCCGGTTTAGTAAGTAATTTATTTTACCTTTTTAAGTTTTTCTTCATCAAATTATAGGTAAACTCAACCTTTCATCTTCAAAAACTAATTTACCCATTCAATATTTGATAATTTTTGAAGATGAAAGGTTGGGTTTACCTAATTTGATGAATTAAGGAAGCTTAACAAAAAGGTAAAAATAACTTACTTACTTAAAAACTGTTTAAAGCCAGTGAAATTGAAATGAGATGGTTTACCGCACACGTTATCATGTTAGGAATACTAAAAAATATCAATAGTTTGGGATCATTTCTTGGCAAATATTCTATTTATTAAGGCAACTTTTAAAAAATTGTCGTTGATTATAGAAATTAGGTTAATTAATTTTTTTTTTTTGGAACAAACAGCTCCTTAATTTTATCGCTTTGTTTACCCTTGATACAACCGTTTTCACATTTTTTGTATAACTCCACCGTATTAGATACAATTGAATATGTCATTACTAAACCTAACAAGGCAACTCATAACTCTAAGAAACAACCTTCAAGCTTACCTTTTCAAAAAAGTTCCAATGGATTCAAGATATTGATTACATCTTCCAAAAATCCGACAATGCGTCTATTATTCGATGATGGCAATGGTGATGAAAAGTTGCAAATTTTATTGACATTAAATCCTTTACCAAAAGGTCCGTAACCAATCGGACATAGATTTGTATGGATCTTTATCAATACAATTAGACGTTGATCATCAAATTGTTCATAATCTCCATATATTCCGCTTATATGTGTCACGTATTCACCACATTTAAGTGTAATCTACAAAAAGATAAAGAAATTAGGTTTATTTCAACATAAAAACATAGTAATATTTGTATATATATATATACTAACTAATTAATAATTAATTAAAAAAAATAAAAATAAAAAGGAACATAGTTTCAAGCAATTTTATAAGGGATAAATTTTATTGCGTGCATTGTGTACTTGTGTTGTCAGATATTTTGTTCTAGTATTACACAAACATGTCACATTTATATTTGCTGTATTCATTTTTTTTGGAAAATTTGCCAAGAATAATCCCAACTATCACCCGTTGGCCAGAAATAATCCCAACTATTGATTATTTTTTAATAATCCCAACTATTGATAAAGTTTACTGAAAACAGTCCCACTCTATTTTCAACCTGCTGTAGCAGGTTTTTTGAGTATTTTTTTACCTTTTATTTAAATTTAATATAGGTTTATCTAATTTGATGAAGGAAAGTTAAAAAAAAGGTAAAAAAAATATTGAAAAAACCTGCTACAACCGGTTGAAAATGGAGTGGGACTGTTTTCAGCAAACTTCATCAATAGTTGGGATTATTAAAAAATAATGAAAAAAATTACCTAGAATAATCCAAACTATTCATGATTTTCCTACAATAATCCCAACTATTGATTAACCATGAATAATCCGAACTTTGAGGGGTATTTTCCTAGAGTAAACTTTGATAACCCGATGACCTGCTATAGTAGGTAATTCACCAAAAAAGTAAATTAAATATTAATTTAAAATTAGAAAATATTTTTGAAAATTTACATAAAAAATTCTAAATAATAATAAAATCATAAATTTTTTATGAACATTTTTTTAACATTTTTTTGACATTTTTTTAAATTTATCTTTTTTTTAAAAAAAAATAAAACTTACTATAGCAAGTCATCCAGTCACCGATTTTACTCTAGGAAAATGCCCCTCAAAGTTGAGATTATTCATGGTTAATCAATAGTTGGGATTATTGTAAGAAAATCGTGAATAGTTTGGATTATTCTAGGTAATTTTTCCAAAAATAATCAATAGTTGGAATTATTTCTGGCCAACGGGTGATAGTTGAGATTATTCTTGGCAAATTTTCCTTTTTTTTATAGCTTAATTTAGTATAATATAAGATTAAAGAATATATTATATAGATGGTATGAATTACAAACTGAAATTTGGAGATGACACTTAGTTAGAAAAATAGTTACTAAAATAAATCGTGAATTTACGTGTTTTTGCTACCAATACCATTCTGAAATACTTGCTACATTATCATTATTGACGCTTTTCATCATTTAAACATATTTTATATATTGCAGCAAATGCGTAAAAAAAATATAATCAAGTGAAATCTTATTTAATCCTCCAATCGCATAATTTCCTAATATTAACTTTTTATAATTTTGAGATGTGCATAATTTAATATATAAATGATCAAAATAACACATAGAATTAAATACTAAATCAAATGTAATAGTAAGTATAGTGTAACGGAAGTAGTGTAGGTCTTGTTAGACTTCAACCATCAGCTTAAACTTTTGGTTGAGTTGGTTCCTTCACACTTTTACCACCTTTATCTACATTTTTTTTTAAAATTTTCATGCTAATTCAAGCTATTTCTTAGAAGGAGAGCGAGTATTTTATGAAATGTTTTGTTTCTTAGAATAAAAATTTATTCCATGTTAATTATATAGAAATTTAAATTACTTATATTTTTATTTATAATTTATTTAATTAAAAGGGAAAAAAATGACCTTCGATTCAAATCCAGCTTTAGCACCAAACATATAAGTTGTCAAATGAGCACTTGGCTTTGCCACCACGAAACCAATTGCATGCACAACCAATCCATGAATTATTATTATTTCTTTTATATTTTCACCTCCTTCAGGTTTTAATTCCCAGTTTTTCAATGCTAACGAACCATAAGGCCCATCCTTCTCAACATGTAATTTCTGTAAATACAAAGGAAAAAAAATAAACTTATTAGGAAAAATATTTTTATCAACATTATTTTGCAGAAATAATTTGTATATTAGTTCAACGACATGTTTTTGCACACGAATATATTAGTTAGAATATGCATATGCAAACCATTATTTGTAAAGTTAATTATACTACTATATTCGAAGTGATCAATTAATAAAGAAATAAATTAATTATATAAACCAATCACATAGTGAAATAATGTCATACAAAACGAGCTGTAAATTCTTAGTCTCTAAATTAATTAGTTAGAACTAATATATTAATAATTGACGCAAATTTCTATTTATTAAAATAACAAATTATATCATTTTAAATAGTACTCCCTCTATTTTCAAATGTTCTTCCCATACTTTTTGTACAGTTTTCAAAGTAAAATTTCAAGCTTAAATATCTCTAAATACGCATCATAAAAAATTATAAAAAATATATAATAAAAAAGTATACATTAAGACGAATCTAACGAGATCTCACATTAATATATTTTGTCATCTATATATGTCTTAAAAATCTTATTCAAATTTCTCTTTCCAAAATAAAATATTCTAAATGGGAAGAACATTGAGAAACGGAGAAAGTATGAAACTAAAATTATAAAATGGTATATATATATATGAGCATTTAAATGGTTGAGATTATAAGATTGTTTACCCCAAGTAAATGCTAGTAGCTTGATTATTACATTATTAATTAATGTTTGAGTGTCTTTTAATTTTTAATCTCTCTTTTTTGGGAATCTCATTAATTAGTCGAGTATTATTAACCGTAGGTCTCTGGCTCTCTTTTAGAAGGGGCATAATAAGTCGATGATTATGATTATGATTACATTATTTGTATATTTCTTTTATCGATCCATCTTCATTAACATTCCTTTCTTTTTTTTAATATATATGTACCACTAATTTACACATTTTTGGGCAATCATAATGTTATCTTCTATATTTTAATGTCTTTCACAAATGTATTCTCTAAAGTCTATCCATTTTAACATCCTCGTTTTTTTTATTTTTCATTCTAATTTTTGTTTTCACTAATTTTGACCGCAAAATGTTACGAAAAAAGAGAGAATATATATAGAAACTAATTTGACCTCCAAAACATAAAAATATTTATTTTATCTAATGAGATTTCTTATATATGAATATATTTTATCTTCTATAAATATGTGTCAAAAATATTAATTAAATATCTCTCGCACGTTATGATGGAATATTCCAAAACAGGAACAACTTTTTTAGAACGGAGGGAGTAATTGTATAGGCTCATCCCATGGTGAGACAGTGACGAGCCATAAATTGTAAGTCTGTAAATTAGAACTACTAATATATATTTATTTTATTTTTTTTCCAAGCCCTCATTTAGGAGTTTCATAATACAAAAACATCAAAACAAGACTAAAAGGGTTTTTTTTTTTAAAAAAAAGCATTAATTCATGAAAAAAAGTACCTTGTGACCATAGACTCCAATTGAGCGTAGATATTTGGAGTGCGTACCAAATAGTCCTACAACACCACCACCAGATAAAGGTGGTGACTTAAATTTGGTGATGTTATGTACTAGATCTCCATTTCCATAACTTCCATATCCATCTGGACGTAGATTTGTATGTATCTTCATTTTGGCCACAGCTAGTTGACCATCCCATTGACCAAGGGATCCACTAAAATGTGTAATGTACTCGCCACATTGAAAAGTAATCTGCAATTTATATAAATTAATTTTACAAATATGATAATACTTCTTTAGTTCCATCGTATTTACTACTGATAGTAATATTTGTTCAACAATATGTCACAATCGAGTGCATGTATAAGAAAAGATTATATACTATAAAGGTCATACGTTCGAATCTTAACCACCCTTCATTTAAAGTGGAACATTCAGCGTCTATGCGCATTCACACTTCAAGCCCAACGGGCTCTCGTGTGAGGGAGCGTGTTAGAGTATATAATAAATTCTAGGGCCTCAACCATCAGGACATTTTTATATTATTCTTTTTCAAATGAGACAAAATTTATTAAACGGAGAGTGTATATTAGCCCATTTGAATGATGATATAAAGAACTTTTTATATTATAATAAAAGTATATTTTTGTTATGAGCAAACTCTTAAAATACCGTCTCATACCAGAATTTGTATTTTGGTATTATATAGAGGATAAAACAAATGCCATTATCGGCTAGATCAAAACTTTAAGGCATAGAAATTAAAACTTAGATAATTATATTTCCTAACTTTGCCTGTTAGTATTACCTTCAATATATATCTTTTTGTTCTTCATAACATGCTTTTTTTTAGTCAAGAATGTCGATGCATGGTTCTTATGTAATATTCTAACTAATGAATTTTTTTAAAAAAAATACAAACAATACTTTGAGAAAACACAAAATAATTAAAAGTTGACATTCTAATGTGAAACCAAATGTCTAATATTGATGAATAAAACTTCATTTCTTATTTCTTATATATCCTATATTTTTCTCATTTGCACACATTGCATATGGAGCTGTGTAAAACTGTCGATGATTTGATTTTTACACGATTTTGTAATTGTGATTTAACCCGACTTAAAAATGGATTATTAGTTAGTAAAAACCAATGTTAACTAGGGGTGTTCAAAATTTTTAAAATTTTTTATCGATGTCGTTTCAACCATACGTTTGTTTTTCTCCATTTTTACATAACATATTTTTTTATATAAAATTCAAATACAAACTCTCAAAGATATATATAACTTAATTAGTCATACAAGATTGATTAAGAATACCAAAGAATAATATTATTGTTCATTGGTTTAAGTAACAACAATCATAAAAGTCAAATACTAACTCTTCAAAAATATTTTACTCAAGGTTCGCTTAAGTGATATCATCATCATTTTATTTAAAAAAAAGTAAAACAAATAAATAAAACGGAATATGTGGACCCGGTCCGGATAATGTTTTGGAAACCAGATACCAAATAATCCGGATCAGATATTTTGGATCGGGCTATTATGAACACCACTAATGTTAACAAAAATCTAATTTAAAACCGACTCAAAAAATCTGACCCACTAAACGTAATGATATACAGCATATAGGAATGGAAGCAAACCAGATTGGATTTATTCCCTCCATTGCCACCAAATTTTGTATGAGTAGCAGAGTATCCACAACCACAGTGAGTGGGCTTGATTGTTGTGAATGCAATTGAATCAATGATTGATCCACTCTTTACAATCATTTCGCTTATTCGCCCACCCTCGTCAAGCATTAAGCACCACTTTTCGCCGTCCGAGGAACCATACGGGCCGTGCTGCATGTCAGAACATAAATTAATAATAATAATAATAATAATAATAATAATAATAATAATAATTACCAAAAAAATATATATATCCCAACAATAATAATATCAGAGTCTTAATTCCAAAATATTTATTTATATAACCTTCTTCAGATCTTCAGCCATTTTTTATGTTGAGTTTGTAAATTGAAAAAGATTATAATGAGTTGTGTTTTAGGTTAAATTATTATTAGAAGACAATAATAAATAAAAACGTAGTGAACATGAACTTTTAGAGTTAATGGAAATATAAAGTTAGTAGAGTAGTTGGAAAGACAAAAAGTCTTAGTCCTTTCACTTCACGTAACGTATACTTAAACATAATGATATTATGTTTTTCCTTGTTAAGTGCACCAATTTAATTATTATTCACCTTAACCAAGACATGTTAGGGAGAGGTGCGTGTCTCCAAAATTTTAATGATCCTGAGAGAAAATTAATACTCCCTTAGTTCATTTTAATCTTCTCGTTTATTATTTACACGATTTTTAAAGTAAATTTCAAATCTTAATATATATACTACATCCGTTTATATTTATGTGCAACTTTTAGTCCAAACACGGTTGCCAATGCAAAACTTTGTAGGGAGAAATTAGATGAAGTAGGTATAGGTAATTAAGGGAAAGAAGGATAGAGAAAATGATGGGAGTAGGGATAGGTAAGTAAGAGAAAGAAGGAGAGAGGAAGTAGGGATAGGTAATTAAGGGAAAAGAAGGAGAGAGAAAATAATGTGATAGGTAATTAAAGGAGAGAGAAAATGATGTGATAGGTATTTAGATAGGTTATTTTTTACTAAAAAAGGAAAGAAAAAAATGAGTTGCACATAATTTTTAGCGGACAAAAATGGCAAAAGTTGCACATAAATATAAACGGAGGTAGTATATATACTCCCTCCTATTCACTCAAAATGACACATTTGGATTGGGCACGGTTTTTAAGAGTGGAATAGTGGGGTATTTTAATTGATTAAATTAATTGTAAAGGTAGTAGTTGGGTATTGGGAGTAGTAAAAGTGGGGTAGTTGGATATTTTAATTGATTAAATTAATTGTAAAGGTGAGAGTAAAAATAGAAATGGGAAATTTTGTGTGAATTGGCCCAAAATAAAAATGTGTCATTTTGAGTGAATAGGAGGGAGTATATCTCTAAAAACACATAATGAAAAATTATAAAAAATACTTAATAAAAAATATGGATTAATTTGAATCAAACGAGATTACACTTGGGTAATATTTCAATTTTAAGTCAAAAACATTAATCAAATTTATTTCTCCCTAAGGTGGAATATTTCAAATTGAAAGAACATTAGAAAACGAAGGAAGTGTGAGCTTTTTTGCATAAATGTGTGTGTTTATTTTTTAAGTCATACTCCCTCCGTTTCTTAATGTTTTTTCCATTTAGAATATTCTATTTTGGAGAGAGAAATTTTCATTATGATTTTTAAGACATGATGATAAACTATATCCATGTGGGATCTCATTAGATTCGTCTTAATATACATTTTTTTATTATATATTTTTAATTTTATAATTATTTTATGATGCGTACTCAAAGATATTAAGGGTCAAAATTTATTTTGCAAATTGTGCAAAAAGTAAATGGGAAAAAAACATTGAGAAGAACATTAGTTCAATTAATTTAATCAGACAAGAAAATACAACAAAATAATAATAGCAGTATTGTTGCTTACAAGAATAATAGCACTACTTAGTGACCTAGATTGGATAATCTATCTACATCTATAACTATTACTAAACAAAATACTGTTGATAACTTGATATCATTACTAATTAAAAATGCTTACATGTTACAACCTTAAGTAATATTTTCCCTCTAATACTCAATGATGATGCTATGATTAGTGTATAGAGAGGGAAGGAAGACGACAACTCATACCCATAAAAGAGAGTGCAACCATAGAGTCCATTGACAAATTTTAGTATACCTCTCCAAGATTTCATATAACATCCAATTTAAGAGGGAATAACTAATCATAATATGTTTTTCAAGGCATCACTATGATAACATCATAAACACTTTATGTACTATGGTTACATTTAGTATAAAGTTGATAATGCTTAAGGCGTAATTGATAACTCTTATGCATATCCAAGAAGTGGCAAAATGTTCAATGTGAGGACTTTGCTAAATTTTGCCTAATGTCCTACATGTTATGAACCCAAACAATCTGTAAAAAAAAGTGAACCCCAATCGTAATATAACACGGATATAATCCTAGTTATAATTTATAGGATAGGTAGAGTAATTGTCATATTTTAGTGTGATATACAGCTGATATAGTTTCTAGTTTATACGAATTTTGTTTTTTTTTTCCCATGTTATCCATTATCACAGGGAAATTAGAATGAGAATATATATTAAGGGTCTGAATATTAAGGGTCACTTATACAAAATACATATAAATGTGGAATGTTTAATCGTTCCTCTTTTAAGTTTCTCACTGCAATAATTACACCTGGAAAATATTGATCAGACCTGAAAATTAATTCGAAAACCAATCGATTAAATTGGGTTGAAACCGAAAAGTTTTTATCTAACCCGAAAATGATCAAACTCGAGAAATCCTATAAAATGGGTTGGTCAGATTAGGGTTAGGGTTGACCCGTTGGGTTGTGTAGCTATTGAAAAAAGGTATAATATTTGACCGCAATCGTCCAACCTTCTCTTTGGAAGGGGTACAAATATGAATTTATCGTTAACATCTCCAACCCGAACCCTATTTTATAACTATTACACTTAAATTATATTATAAACACTAGTTCGAGTCCATGAAATAAGGGTAATTGGGTTAGCATTTAGCAAGTAACATATATATTATTCATATATATTATGATTATATAAAAAGAAAAAAATGTTGGGGGCAAAATTCATATGTAAAAGACAAATAAAAATAGATTATTTTATATTTATTAGGGTCTAAGGGGCGGGTCCAGGGTCCAGATATTGGACCCTGACCCGGATCCGCCAAATATTTTTTAGATCCGGATCCGACCCGGATCCGATGGGTCTCAAAAAATAAGACCCAGACCCCTTAAAAAGGGGCGGATCTGGGGCGGGTCCAATAGGGTCCTGGACCTGTGACCATCCCTACACGTCACTTTTTAAGGGACGAATAATTGCTTATATCTAGTGACTGACAAACTTTCAACGACCGTCATATCTTGCTCGAGTGTCGAAATCGGGCAAATATTATCATGTTGGAAAGCTCTCTATAATCCTTTAGTGGACTTTATAATATGATTTATAATATTTCCAATTTTCAGGTTTGATTGAGAAACCTTAATCTGACCGTAGAAATTGAAACCTTATATTATTGGAATCTTTCAAAATCATGGACGTTGTTATCTATTTATTTATCAATTTATAATGCATCAATACTGTGGTCTATTAAGATACACATGGCACAAATAAAGTTAAAATGCATAAATGCTAATTTATCTTGTATGGATTATTTAACCGAATAGATTCATCATCGTACATTGAATGTCGCAGCACACAAATAAGCTTTAGACCCTCTTAAAATCTTGGCCTGCTTGTCTGTTCTATTAATGAAAAATCAATTTTAAAATCATCCAAAAAATATTATATAGAAGTATTTGTTTGGATTCATTCTACGCTGATATACGATTTACAGCCTTATTTAAACTTAATTAAAACTTTAAAAAATAGTACTCCCTCCTATTCAATTAAAGTGTCCATTTTGGGTTTGGATCGGATTTTAAGAAAAAATGGTAGTGGGGGTGGTAGTGGGGTATTTTAAGTGATTATAATAATTGAAAAGGTGGTAGTGGGGTATTTTAAGTGATTATAATAATTGAAAAGGTGGTAGGTGGGGTATTATTAAATAATATAAATTGGGATAGTTGGGGGTATTTAGGTAAAAAGTTTTGCCAAAAATAGAAAGTGGACAAGTAAAGAGACTTTACCAAATAAGGAAAGTGGACATTTATTTTGAATAGGAGGGAGTAATAAATAAAATATAAACTATTAAATTACGTTCCATAACTTTCAAGTATGTGGTTTAATTATAGGATCTATATCTGATGCTCTTCAAATTGTAGTTGGCGTAACACACGAAATTAAAGGTGTGTTAACATTTCCAATAAAATACTTGCTATATTTCGATTATAAGCATTATTTATTGTTTGAACTTGTTTTATATATTAGTATTAGAACTAGATAGTTTCCGTGCGATGCATGGTTCCATCAAATTTTCCGACATGAATTACATTAATTTATATAAAGTTTTACAACTATTAATAATACATTTCAAAATCAAATTTAACACAAAAATATAGAATTATCTTTTAAAATTTTAAACGAAAAATAGTTGTCATGAAAAATGTAATTGACTTACATAAAAATGGTCATAACAGAATTATAATAGAATTATACATTGCTTTTAAGTAATCAATTGTATAAATAACAAAAAAAATATAAGTAAGAGTATTTTATGTTTTAAACATCTCAAAATATCCAATATACTAAATAGTACTCATTTAATAAATAAAATAAAAAATTTATAAACAATTGAAAAAAATAATACGTAAGAAATTTTATGTCAAAGATAAAAAAATAGTCATAAAAGCGATGACATCATCATTGAGTGTTGGAGGGAAAATTTCTATTGATGTTGTGACAAGTAAGCAATTTTAAGTAATGTTGATGTCAGCAGTGTTTTGTTTTAGTAATAACTATAGATAGATTATAGATTATAAATTATAGATGTATAATATGACTGTTAAAACATAATATTATGTTATATACTCTATCATTACTATGAGTGATGTTTTTGCACCATTCTAGATCATGGATACAACCGAAAAGGATAAGTACATTTGACGGGCATTAGAATGGATTGTTACAACTTACAAGTGCTAAAAATATATTTAAATGGCATAAATGCTTGAATTGATCGTTGTGATAGTTACTCAATTAAATAAAAAAAAAAAAAGAAAACGGTAACATTGTGGACCAGCAGAATATATAACACATACGATGTTACACCTTATACTTAAAAAGGATAAAATTTGAAAATAATCAAAAATTTGTTGAAATTCGAATGGCAGAAATATTCGATAATAAATATAATTAATTAGGATAGAAACATATGCAATGCACGAATTTTTTAATACGTTGATATTTTAGTGAAATTTTATACGAATGAAAATATTAAATGAAGGTGCGTGATAAATTATTTACATACATACATTGTAATTTAAAAAAATAATTAAATATAAAATACACAAAATTATAGGTTGTCAATAAAGAGTTTATAAGTTTTGAAATACCACTTTATATACTACGTTCTCAGTATGATGACATATTTCAGAATCCTGCCGTTTTAAATATGTAGAAATTTTGTCTCAGTTGTCAAAATCTCTGGTCATAAATAAATTAATCATTATACTATTATTGCCATAAATAAAAAAATTACTGGTCAAAATCCCGGATCTCATTATTATTATTGTCATATAATTACTATACTAAACAGTAAAAATCCCTAGTCAAGTTTACTCCTGCCGTATTTAGGAAAAGATTCATGGTCATATAATTACTATAATAAACATTAAAAATCCTTGGTCTTAAATAATTCTGCTGTATTTAAAAATTCCTGGCGATAAATACTCCTTCCAAAAATATTGGCCAATAAAAAAAATTACACTTATCAATCTCATATTCACTTGACTTTTTCATCACTATACATTATAGTGTATGATGATACATACCTATGTTTGGCCGTTCTTGTTGGCAGGTTTGGAAAATATTTGTTGCGCTAAATATAATTTCTTAATGAATTTCGCATGTTTGTTATGAAAAAATGATGTGATATTGTTAAGATATTATTACGTTTCATATCTATCATTTAAGCATGTTATTAATAGTTAAAATAGATGATATAAAATAATATACTAATATTTTTCTTAGCAAAAATTAGTAAGTAATTTTTATTTAAATACTCATAAGTGTATATTGTATAGATACTAGTCATTTGCTCTTTATTAAAAATGAAAAAGATCTTATCTGATATATAGCCAAAGCATATTTTACCGATTTGGTGAGAAATGTTCCATATGAACTAAATTTTAAAAATTAACTAATAAATAAAAAATATAATATAATGCATAAGTGAAATTGAACATAATAACTATAATGCATAATATGTTACTGAATATTTTTTACATCATATAAATATAACATTGAAAAAGAAAATTTTGCATTGCGCGCATAGGTACTAATTATATTGTTTACTGTATTTTGCCTTAGTATGGACCAAGATACATATGGCGCAAATATGTTTAATTTAAAAAGCATAAATAATGCTTAAATTGATTGTTTTATTAGTAAGTAAATCCAATAAAAATAAATAAATGAAAAAGCTAATAATATAATGGACCAGCAGAATATGTTCTTGGACTTATTGTAATGTGCCTACTTCAATTGCCTATAAATAGATACTCCTCTCAACCACAACATATCCACCACAACACAACAAATCTACATATAAACTCACGAAACATATTTTGATACCGCGAAAGAAATGGCTCAAGTAGTTGCCAAGGTACTCTCATCAAATTTATTTTACATAATTACTCTAGTATTTTTATGAGACGAATTCATATAATTAGCTCAATTTTCTTATCATCAAATTAATTTTACATAATTACTTCAATATATTTATAAGACGTATTATGGAATTAGCTCCTATTTTTAAATGATAAGTTTAAAATTTAAATAATTACTTAAACGCACTAATTGTTCATAGACTGGTCAATCCAATAGAGATCATCTCATGTCAGAACTTGAGTATATTTAATGAGATTTTTAATTTGTTTGCACAGAAACAAGTGATCGAGCAATACGGGCCTTATGGGTCTCAACTGCCGGAAAACTACCGCTACCAGCTTGCTGAAGGTGAAAAAATCAGTCAAGTGATAGTAAGGCATGGATACATTGTCGATGCTATCGGGTTCAATGTTGCTAAGCCAGATGGGAGCACCTACAGTGTTAGCTTCGGTGGCAAAGGCGGACAAGAATCCAAGGTACGTACGATATATTTAATTATTTACGATTGATCTCTAATATAATTCTGAATATTAGATTGTCATTTATATAATTTAAATTTTGTACAGATTGATTTAGTAGATGGTGAGTACTTAATTGGTGTGAGTGGAACATATGGTAACTACAAAGACCAAAAAGACCAATGCTTAATTGGTACACTTAAGATACACACCAACTTAAACCGAGATGGTTATGGACCTTATGGACAAGGTAAAGATATTCCAAATCCTCAAAAATTCAGTTCGCCAATCCTTATTGACGGACCCATGGTTGGCGTCTTTGGAAGGAACAACAACTATCTCGAGTCCCTCGGTGTTCTCATCAGGAAGGTATGTTATAAACACAATCTGTTACACACTAACACTACAATCTACATAAGGCCTAGGGCTTGCGCAAAATTTAAAGAAAAAAGTTTCATCTTGCAAAAAATAATACTATTAAAAAAAATTAATTTAAAAAGGTTATATAAAAAAAGTGTACTCAATAAAATAAAACGTTGTTCCTAATTAAGTTTTGAAAATTAACACGGGTTTAATTTGCAGGAATTCCCAAACTAATTATGAGTCGAAGAGTCGCGTGGACAACTTAATATATGTTAGCGTGTTTTGAATAAGCCGTATGGCCTCTCAAGTGTGATTTACTGTAATCTTAAACTTGAGTGATTGTATCTTGTGTTTTTTCTAACTTCTCATGTATATGTTTACCTTATGTTCCATATATAGGGTAAACTAATATATATAAATAGATATATAATATTTTATATGATCGTGTTATGTTCCATATTTTACTATATTATTGATGTGCAAATTTTATAACCACAAGCATATGGTGTATACGTGTTGATGCGGGTCGAACTCAAGGAAACTTAAGACAAGAAACTTGATAATTTCAGTCGATTATATTGCTCAAGGGAAGAAAAAAGTTTGATTGGTTGTTTTAAAACAAACTAAAAATGCAATAAGAAAATATGGTTGAAACTATATAATGAAATATCTAGGGTGTCGGTGATTCCCTAAAGTATTGTATGATTAAATTCTCATTAGTGTCTATAAAGATTCGGATTAATTATGTGGTTAAACATGATATTGTTAATCTCAAACTCTCGCTCTATTGAGTAATATCAGATTTAGATCCTATTAATTCAATGCTCACACGCTAGTTTTTATTGAACGAAATAATAAGGATTTAACTAAAATTTACCCTAAAGCAAAGTCGATCTCAATCTCACACGCTAGTTCTATTGACTAGTCCGACAAAGCACATTTGATTTAGGATTATTTAACACAATTCAACTACTTTAATCCTAGTTTCATACATCCACGAATCAAATCATACTAAAGTTGTAGGTTCAAACCCTAACCCTAGAAAATGGATCTACTCGCTAATCATGGTGAATGCAATAAATACCAATAGTAGAATGATGCTAGACATGAATGATAATGAATTAAATGACAAACTCAAAAAAAGCAATAATGAAATATCAAATATCAAACATCACATTAAAGCTTTTTGCGACATTGAATTTAATGACATTTCTCACTAATATCACTATAGATTATATTGTAACAATTACATATGCCACTAAAGACCAAATAAAGTGTCATCACTAAATCACTTTATAGTAGAGTTTAATATAAAAACCAATAATTAATACACTAACAATATGAATCAGTATTTTTTTAATGCCACTAAATCCAATGTGACAAAAAGTTAAATTTGTTGTAGTGAAAGTTAACGGCAATTCATATTCGCATCCCTGAGCAAAAATAAAAAGGGTCCCCATAGTATATATTTTGTGAGTGATTCATCAACAAAAAATTTCATCGGTTTTTAAGCCAATTGTCAAAAATAGTCCAATGGAAAATGCTTTCAAAGACAACATTTACAGTTTTTGATGGAAATTGTTGTCCTTGACAGCATTTTTCCTCTCCTTTAATGTTTTTTTTAAAAAAGCAATTCAATAGTTTGGTTGTGTAAGGATTTTAGAACCTTAATCCCGTGGGAATTCAAAGCATGCACTAACCACTAAGCCATCTTAACTTCTTTGAAACTATCTTACTAATAGTATCATCTAATATGGAAATAGGTTTCCAACATACATTATTATTATTATTATTATTATTATTATCAAACTTTGACTTTTATTGAAGCATTAAGAATACTATTAGTATCATTAAAGAATATTTTTATTTTTCTTTGGCACACGTGTTGGACTGTATTCGCATGGCTTGGTATTTTCAACAGTTTGATTCTTATTTGAAGTCCTACATATACTATTAGCCATACAATAAAAAAAAATAACTACAATTTGTCGCGATTAAGTCATTTTCTCACGAATTAGCCTCGAAATACCAATTGGAGCAAATAAGCTAAAAACAACTCTAAATCACCACTAAACAACAAAAAAGGAGCATATAAATAACTACAATAAGTGCAAATGTTTCCATTTATCAATATGTCATCCATACGTAAAGCTATAGTAATATTAATGGGATAAAAACATTAAATTCGTCGTTACGTTATGAAGTATCTTTAAAATAATATTCTATATGGTAACATACTTTTATAAAATATCAGTGGTAGTAAATCTTTGATCCACCATAATACCAACTATATATTGTTTAAAATTCAATAATACCAAATTTTTTTGATTGCGTAAATTTTTAGAAATCAAATGATCAAGAAAAGCATAGTCATCATCATTTAACAATATATATATATATGAAAACACAAATATACATGATGTATGTCTTTTATTATATACATGGGTATAGCCGTACGTATAGGTAGTATTGTACGTGTGTATTATGTTACATTATCAAACCCACGCATATGTAGCAATTTATTTATCATACAATAACTCGTTGAGCAATATAATGCTAAGCAGCTCATAACAAAACAAGCAGTATTTTTTAAGAAAACCAACACACAACACAAAACACAAACACAAACACGAACACGAACAAGAAGTCAAGAACAAGAACACCAACAGATCAGATAGTCGGCTGTACGCATGTATAATGCATAGCCGATGATCGATCACGACTTCTGATTGATAATCCTCTGTATGTTCTTAAGAGCCTTAATGGCAATGTTGAGGAAATTAATGATCAATCGAGGGTGCGATGTTTCCAAGAGGATCAGCCTGAAATTATTTCTTCTCATCTTCAGCAACACTCGGAACAGGCTGGGCTGGATCCTTCTTAAACTCGGCAGCTTGGTCTACGCACGTCTTCTGGCGAGGCGTAGCGTAGCAAAGGATGTTCCCAGCGTTACGCCCTCGAGCAGCGAAACGCTGGCGATCATGAGATGTTTCAGATGAACAAGTATAAGGACGACCGATTTTGTTGTAAAAATCTTTGTTTTGGAAAAACTTGATCATTTCATCTAACTCAATTTTTAGGGTTTCAATAACTGGATTTGGGTTTTCAAGTTGAAGATCATCCAATGAGTTACGCCCTTCCATAGCCAAATTTAATGCCTCCCCTAATTTATTATCATCTGCTAGGGTTCTTGCTTTTTTCATTAATTCAACGATTTCAACACGTTTTATCTCAGCTTTGGTTGCATCTGATTGCACGATTGTTTAATTTTTAATCTGTTTTACACGGAATCCCGCTGTGTTGGTTTGAACTGGTGATTCGCCCAGCACACTGGTACTGCATTGTTAGGGTTGTTCACGGTTCAGTCTGGTCTGGTTTGTCACAAATATTAGGCGAGACTAGAAATTTTGATGAGAAAATTTTTCAGACTAAACCATACCAATTAAAAAACCAGACCGGATAGGACCAAACTGTTCTATGGCGATTTGGTCTGGTCTGATCCACGGTTTATTCTTTTAATGAATTTTTAAAATTAACCTATTGATCAAAATTGAAGAAACTAAGTGTCCTAACTTGATTAGAACACATATTAATGTTAATGTACCTAGGATCAACGATTAGATTCCCAATTGACTTGCAAGAATCAAACATCAAAATAAACAACACACACAATTACTGAGGTTCACCCAATGTGGGCTACATCCTCCCCAGCCTATGTGTTTTATTGATGTATAAACAAAGCTTCTTGAAGCTTTCATGGAGATTTACATTGGTTATTCAAAGAGGGGTTGGAGAAAGTAGAAGAGAGGAATGAGAGTGGATTACTCTTTTAGAGAGAGAATAATCATCCAAGATTATAGCTTATCTAAACTAGTGTATTATGGGTATTTATAATACATACCCACTAATACTTACAATGACAAAAGGCTAAGACAAAACAACGAAACAAAATACCCACGAAGAGCTGCCGCCGACTCGGCTTCATGGTGATCAAGCATGACCTCCGTGTCGGCTTCGATGAGGAGAATGAGGTCAACTGAGTCTGCTGTTGCCTACTGCCCTCATTCACGAAGCCTTCTCCTTCTTCTTCAAATGACCATCCCAAAGCTTCCCACATGAAGCTATTCACATGCTCATACTTAAGCCCAAAGACTCAAGGCATATTCATCACAATTAATCAAAGCACTACGTAAGTACAAAATGAAAAGTGGATGGTGAGCCCGCATTTTTTCATCAAGTTAGCGACAAAATATTTTTTTGTCGCCAAAAAGAATTATTCGTATAAATAATTGAATATTTGTTATTCTTATTTGATAATAATAACAAGTATTCAATATAATTTTTATAATTAACATTATAACAAATTGTAAATATAGAATTAAAATTGGTTGAATAAACAATTATTTTATAAAAACATAAATAAACATATAAAAGCATAATCAAAAATGGATATCGAAAAATACAAAGTGAATAACAAAAAGTAAACAATAAACCAATCCAAACAAATAAAACCGTAAATCATAAAAATCAGTTTAAATGAAAATTATTATGAAACAAAAATCATAAAATCGAAAAAATTAAAGTTAATGCTGATGATGCGTGAGTAATGCTATTATGAAGTATATTATATGATGTATATTATATGATGGTGCTGTAAGTAATGTAATGCTATTATGAAGTAGATATTATACGATGATGCGTACAATATACGTGGCAGGAAAGATATCATAATCTTTCTCGAGCGGGGACTCTTTTTGGCTGGGCTTTCCTTTATGGGTATAAGCTGCCGCCGTCCTTCCCTCCCCAGACCCGGTCCATAATTTTTTATGCGCGGGATAAACTGTGTAGGATGATGATGAGAGTTTTTTGATATTATTTGAGATTAGAGGTGTTTAAAACAGATCTGATGATTTAATATTTAGCCGTTTTTGGAATTGAGCTCGATGGACTTGACATCAAAATTAATTCAAAAATAATGTAAAAATAATCAATGTGGACATAAAACCTAATTTTGAATCGAACCGGAACATCTAGCCCGAAATTGATCTGATGACCCGAATGAATACCTCTATTTGTGATACATTTTCTCGTTATAGTCGAGAGAAGGAATTACACATCTTGGCTCTTCAATTAAAATTTTAAGCATATGTGTGTTAGAATCAGTGTAACATAATTTGCAAGCTAGCTAATTTTGCTTTTTGAATTCGTGAATCGATTAAATTTGCCCAAAAATAGCCCAAAATCAACGATAATTTGCGTTTTGCGATTCGCAATTTGCAAAGTGATTAACCAATCGGGTGAAACTGGTTGGAGTATATAACATATTATGGATTGAGTTCGTTACTTGTTACCGGACATGGTACTAGAAGCCATGCGTGCGCACGTGACAATATGATCCATTAAAATTTGGATCAATCCCCAACAACAGCCACCAACTTTAGTCATTTTCATTTAAACACCCGCGAACTTCGTTTATTCCCAACAACAGCCACCAACTTACAAAATGTGACATCGAAACAGCCACTTTACCGGATGACCTGCTAATTGACCCTTGACCATGCCTAATGACCTTTGACTTTATCTTAATTTCACTAACTAAACCTAATTACCCAATTATCCCTAATTAAACCCTTCTTCCCCAACCTTTCTCTAACCCACCTCAATCACCTCCATTTCTCCCCTTCCCACCACCACCACCACCATCACCATTAAAACCCCTGAAAAATCCTCTTTCTTCAACTTGATAATTTAATTTAATACCCATACCTGTTTTTAGAACCTAGAAATCCAGTGTAAAGCTTTGTTAAATTCAAGCAAAATTGCAAAGAAAGAAAAAGAGAGAAAAGCGGAAGAAGTCTTGTATGGGAGGCCACATATATTTACAGCAAATCAATTTTCTCTGTCTTTTCTCATTCTCTCTCTTTCCCAAATCATATGAAACAAATTATATGCAAATTACCCATTTCAATTCATCTACAAAGCAAATATTTTGAATCATACCTGAATTAATTCACATCAAATCAAGCTCAAAAATCATTTTCATTCTTTAATTTTAATTCAAAATCATTAAAAGGTGTTACCTTTAATAGAAAAATCAACCAATTTTGAGTTAAAATTGCCAAGAGACCCCCAAAGATATCCAGTAGCAGACCTTGGCTTCAGCCGACCCCTGCCCGACTCCAAAATCTTTTCAAATTGATTAAAATTTCAACTTACAAACCCCACCCCAGAAATTCAGAAGTTCGGGGACAATTTTGCTTGAATTTAACAAAGCTTTACACTGGATTTCTAGGTTCTAAAAACAGGTATGGGTATTAAATTAAATTATCAAGTTGAAGAAAGAGGATTTTTCAGGGGTTTTAATGGTGATGGTGGTGGTGGTGGTGGTGGTGGTGGGAAGGGGAGAAATGGAGGTGATTGAGGTGGGTTAGAGAAAGGTTGGGGAAGAAGGGTTTAATTAGGGATAATTGGGTAATTAGGTTTAGTTAGTGAAATTAAGATAAAGTCAAAGGTCATTAGGCATGGTCAAGGGTCAATTAGCAGATCTTCCGGTAAAGTGGCTGTTTCGATGTCACATTTTGTAAGTTGGTGGCTGTTGTTGGGGACAAACGAAGTTCGCGGCTGTTTAAATGAAAATGACTAAAGTTGGTGGCTGTTGTTGGGGATTGATCCTTAAAATTTTGAATTTTAACTAATTGGGATGTTATGATGTGTAGTATAATGTGGTTGAGAAAGACTTCTACAAGCTTCAGTCACCAGACCCAGAAATTGGAGTATTCAGGATATCACGATAGTATTTCCATCAATATCAATTTGTAGGAAAAAGCTTGCATTTGTTGACAGTGAATTTAAAGCTGTTTGCGTAGCTGATAGCAATGGACCACACATGGTCTACAAGGTAATCATTCAAGATTATCTTTGTACTTCGAGATAGACCGAGAGGAGAAAAGAGCTAACGAGAATCAAAACCAGATTTCTAATAGTCATGATAATTAATATATTTTCACTACAACAAATTGAACTTTTTGCGATTTTGTGGAAAAAAATAAAAAAAAAATATTAGAGCGGCAGGTAAAAAGGCTACACCAAATAGCGGTTTTCATGTAGAAGCTTATTTTTCCAATAAATTTGGGAAGACACTTATTAAGCCAAATATTTTAGAAAAAAAACTTAAAAAAAGTTCCTAATTTCAAATAATCAGTTAATTTATTTCGTCTCAATTATTGTAAATATATTTTTACTTTCGGCTTAAATTAGATTTCTAATAATTTTTTTGGATTTCTAATATTTTATTGTAAATATTAAGCCAAATATTTTAGTAAATATATTTTTACTTTCAGCTTAAATTATATTTCTAATATTTTATTGTAAATATTGTAAAAATTCAAATCTAAAAACTCTCATTTCACAAACAAAAAAAAAACAATTTTTTGTATATAATATAAGAAGATAGGAAAAAGCTTATTAGTGACCTTGTATTCGCTATTGCCGACATTGCCCACTTAATATGCCAGAATCGGGCCTAGATAGCACCATTTAATATTTGAGTTGAGGCCCTTTATTTCTGGGGGCCCTAAGCGGTTGACTACCTCGGATAGCCAAAAAACTAACCCTACAATCTATATTCAACTTGTCTTGTAATGAAACATTTCATCATGAGATAAGTTTAATAGCCTATTTCTCTTATTAATTATTTTAAAATTATAAGTGATGACTTTAACACACTTAATGTTCATGGTTCATCCCAATAAAATTAGTACGTATAAGCCCGTCTCATTTAAGAATTTGTCATCTTCATTAGCCTTTAAAAAGTATTTTATGAATATTTATTAGTTTACGATTTATTATAAACGGTTTTTCTATATGAAATTGGTTTGAGTATTAATTTACAAAATATTACAAAAATTATAATATATTTACTTTATTTTCTAACTAAAAAAATTGTTCTCAAAAAAAAAACTTAAACAATTAATATACATGTATAATCTTTTTATTATTGGATAACACATTAATCATTTACATAAAAAAATATTTTCAATGACATATTATTCACAAAAATTATTGAAAAATATGTTGTTGTAATGAATTAAGACATGAAACATTATTAAACAATCTTTACATTGAGAATTTATTACTTTACGAGTACATCCAACAAATTATATAACAAGTAAATTAAAAATTATATTCAGAATTTTTAAATATTTTTCTATAGATGGTTATAAGTTATGATCAATAATATTCAGCTTAATTATAAGTTTTAATCAGCTAAATTTATTATAATGATATATCCTGCCGCTCAATTATTTAGCGAATTAAAAGAATTTAAGAATAGTATAAACTATGATGTTGTTACAGGAGACTATGACCAGCAAATTAATACTTCCTCCGTTTTTTCTGATCTTCCACTTTGGGTTTTTTTACAAATATTAAGAAAAAAGGAATCTTTGGTGATAGTGGTTATTATTTTAATTATATAGTGGTGGAAAGTAATGATTGTATTGGAATTATGAGAGAAAAAATAATTAAATAGTAGTGTGAAATAATGATTGTATTGGAAGTATGAGATCAGAGAAAACAATTAAATAATAGTGTGAAGTAAGGAAAGTGGGGTTTTAAGGGGTAAATGTGAGATGAAAACTTTCCAAAAATAGAAAGTATTCTAAAGTGGAAGAACTTTTGAAACTACCCGTTATAGTAAGGTGAAAGAACATAAAGGAACGGAGGGAGTATTGTTTTTGTGTTCATTTGTTTTTATCGTTCACTTTTTGTTCAGATCTCAACGAAAACTTAAAAGTCAAATAATTTTAATTGTAAGTTGTTAAAATTCTAAAAAGTTAATAATTAGAAATATATATTGAGATGAATCTATCAAGATCCCACATGAATATGTATTTAATATAGGTCGATTTAATCATTGTTAAAGTTTAACACTAAAATTCGTAAATTTTATCAGACAAGAACATATGAAAACGAAGGGATTAATATTACCTGACCAGCATGAGCCATTTTGGTAATACAATATTCTTAATTAAGAAGTTAATAGAGCTGGAAAGTCCTTACAAAGATTAAGAAGTTGTGGTGCGGTGATGAGAATATATATGATTAACTCTATATCATACATAGAGAGAACTATCTATAAAAGTAGCTCTCTCTTTGAGAGCATATGGGTATCGATTGTTCATTATCTTGTTTCTATTCGAACCTGTTTGAAGTGGGATATTATTGATAACTATAACTATATAAAAATTAAGGTTATTTTTGACGCTACGTAAGGTAGGCATTTACCTAACGCTAGAGTTAAAAAGGAGTTCAACACATTAATTCATCTACGTTGCCATGTAAGACGTAGAACACCGCTTGTAAAATGTAACTTTTTTTATTAATGCAGCATATTATAAAAAAAAAACCAGAAAAACAATTAATGTACATTAAAATAGAAATAAGAGTTCTTATTCTCCTCAAGCACAGGGAGAAAAGGAGAGACCACTGGAACAAATAAAGAGTCAAAGGTAAAATTAAAGATAATAACATCATCAACACAAGACAGAAGATAGGGAGTCTAAAAAGTTAAACTCCTGCAGGATATAGCACACTTCTTTCTTTAGGTACCAGCTTAGAGATCCTTGCAAAAGGTACAAAGTAACGCATATTTGTCCCAATTGGAGTATAATTTGTCAAGCTTTCCTCGACTATACTTTGGAAACCAAGGCAATAGTAAAATCAATGTAATAGAGGAGATCCACAACCATAAGCCAATAATAATAGCTAGACGTTCAGCAAAGTTAGTGTCAAGAGCCCGAGCAGATTGAGTGAACACTATAACATAAATTACTTTAGTGGATTATATTTGGAGACACTTAATTTAATGCCTTTGTTTTTAATTTCTAATGGTATATATATTGGATTTAATGACATTAATAAGACCCTTTAGCAGCAGAATAAAAAAATTATATTAAAGGTTTTGGTAATATAGGATTTAGTGACATGTCTCATAAATGAGTCACTAAATGCCAAATAAAGTGCCACTAAATTACTTTATAGTTGAACATAAAATAAAAATCAACAATTATTACACACAAAAATATAAATCAGTGACTTTTTTTAATGTCACTAAATCCTTTATTGCGAAAAGTTAATTTTATTGTAGTAAAGAATAAGTGCCAAGAATTCACATGGAGTGTATACTAAAGGGGGGCGATGGGAGTTGTATAATGCTCAGCCTTCAGCTAGTTGGGCAATGAGGAAACTTTGTGCTATTAAAGACACATGGAGGAATTGGATTTTCCGTGATAGTTACTCCATTCATGAGATTTATGAAGAGGTGTTTTCGACCCACCAACGGGTTAAGTGGCGTTCTATAGTTTGGAATAGTATTTCTATTCCGAAGACGCGGTTTTGTTGCTGGCTATTGGCCCTTGGTAAGCTTAAGACAAAAGATCGCCTTCATTGTGTTTTGAGCGATGATTTGTGCCCTTTGTGTGCTTCTACCACCGAAACTGTTTCACATTTTTTCTTTGATTGTCCTTTTAGCATTAGGTGTCTTGAGGGTCTCAATGCTTGAACTAGTGTTAGATTCAAAACCATTGATCGCATGGACTTTCGCAAATACAAGCTTGGTAAACTTCATCAAAAAGTGATGTGTGCAGTGTATGCTTCCTTAGTGTATGCCATTTGGCATGCTCGTAACGATGCGGTCTGGAATGCGGTGGTTTGCCTCCCATCCTCCCTTATTCGTTGTGTACAACAACAGATTCGGCTTCGGTTAATAGGGTTGCGGATGGATGGTTCCCCCCAGTGTAGCAGGCTCTTTAATAATTAATGTGCCTTGCTTATTTGCTGTGTTGTGTCTTTCCGTCTTTATTTCCTTGTTGATTTGTGTGCTGGGTGTTGGTTGTTGTGGTCGTGGTGTTGATGGTCTTGCTGTGGTGAGTTGTTCTGTTGGGTGTAGTACTAGTACTTCTTCTGATGCTGAGTTTGTCTTGTTGATGATGCTGGTTTCTGTTTTGATATTTCTTCTATGATTGTGTTGATGCTGAGCTGCTGGTACTGTCTCACTGATTTGTTGATCGTGAAAGTGATGTGATGGTCTCAGTCTGCTGATATTTAGTGGTTGCTTAGGCCATGTACTGAAGCCTGCTGATACTAATCCTAGGTGCTAGATCTGCTGGTCTGATGCTATGTTGATGCTATTGCTGTGCTGAGTGCTTGCTGATCGCTTAGTAGCTTGCTCTAACAGTAGTAAGCTGCTACTCCGTATGTCATGTGCTGATACTTGTCTGTGTACAATGCTGTTGCTGCCGATTTCTGAGGTCCCTGGCTAAATGCTACTGACTATGTCAAGTTACTGACTATGTCAAGTAGCTGCTGAATTGATGCACATTATAGATTGGGCTGCTTTGGGCTACTGTTTGCAAGATGAAGTCGCTCATTTTTTTGGGCCTCTTGTATCAAATCTTGCTTTTTCCATTAGATTCTTTATATAGCTTTTGTCTTATTGTCGTTTAAGTTGTGGCGGCTGTTTTAGGCCTCGGACTCCTCGTATGCACATGAAGAGTGAGGCGAGGAAACCCTTCCTCGAAGGTGGGCCTCGTTTCCACACTAATGCAATTAAGGGGTTTGAGTTTCCATGCCTTGATGTACTTTGTGGTTTGTTCTGGTAAATGAAAAAGTTTTTTGATTGCCAAAAAAAAGAATGAGTGCCAAGAATCCATGAAAGACCTTTCTTTAATTTTTCTAAATACTCATTCACGACTAGGGATGGCAATGGGTATTGGACCCGACCCGGATCCGTTTTCACGGATCTGGGTCTTAAAATTTTGGACCCGTTGGACTTGGGTCGGGTCCGGATCCGTTTAGATTTCGCGGGTCCGGATCCGGATCTCATAAAATGCCCGGACCCGGACCCGTTTTTAAGTTTAATATACATTAAAAATACTATTGGGATTTGGGTTATTTAAAAGCCCAACATATTTCTTAAATTTAGTACAATTTTTTTGTGAGATAAACAAGCCTTTTAGCCTTTGAAGAAGTAAAAGATCCTCACTTCAGGGGGCATGCCCATATAACCAAGTGTTCCAGTCTCTCCAATCATATCTCTAACAACATATTCTTTGTCTAAAATCTCTATAAACAATCTTCTGAGAATGGAGATAGCTAACAAGTTGTTCATATTTCAAATATGCAACCCTCTTTGTATCCCTTATATTCTAATTGCAAAATCAATTCTCATTTTTAATTATATTAAATATACTTTAATGTGTTCATTGGGTATTTTCAAAACAAAATTTGAAGTTGTATAATGTTATTTTGGGTGATCGATTGTGAAATTATATGTATTATTATCATTAGTCAATGAATATAGCTTAAACACGATATAAAATTACAAAGAAAAACAAAAAAAAAGTCAGACCCGTTTTGGACCCGGACCCGGTACTGGATCCGCAGTATCCATGGATCCGGATATGGGTCTTGAAAAATTAGACCCGCGGAATCGGGTCCGGATCTGGGTCCTGCTCTTGAAAACGGATCTGGATCCGGGTCCACCTGGACCCGGTCCAGATCCGACCCGTTGCCATCCCTATTCACGACTGAAATTGACTCTCTGTAGAAAGAATCCATTTTTTATTTTGCCCAGTACCCATAAAATATAAAGAACGACACTAATGATAGATTAGAAAAATGAATGTTTTGGTGCGCATTTAAATCATTAAGAACATATTCTTATGGTCCATTTTTATCAAAAGCATTAGGCGATAAAAGCGAACTGGATTCTTGATATTACAAGTGTGTAAGTTAGTACATTATATTGTCAAGTGTGTAAAAACAAATAAGAGAAATAAGCGGAATATAAGATACTCCGTAATTTTTTGATTCTATTCGAATTCGGTTATCATTTTTTATCGGTCACATCTCAATGTCAATGTAATTCTTAAGGGGCGGAGTAAAAATTGACAAATTATATGAAGATCCTGTGCAATTTAAAAAATTAATAATATTTTTCTGACAATTTTGTATCTTTCAACATTTAACACGTACTAAGTAATTTAATATTGAGGCCTCTAATTTTTTGGGGCCCTATACAATTAAACATGTTGAACATGCTCAGAACTGCCCATTTAAATTCTATTCAGATTTAATTGTTGTTTTTATGAGCACGCCTTGAAAACCGGCTCTTTTAACAAATTAATGGACTTAATTCTTCTTTATAAATTGAATCATGTTTTTTTTTAAGACTGAATCACAAACATTAATAAGTGTTATTCACATTTATTATTTTAAAATAAATAAATGTATTTCACCTATATTTTTTTAAAAATTATTTCACATGATTCTTGTCATCTAAGTTAACTATGTATATACACATTGATTGCAAGGTATTTTGAACCATAATCGTTGAACGCAAGATAATATATATGACTACAAATTCTTGTTTGGAACCGTCCCATTAGATATTAATCACGAATCCAAGTTGTATATGACTGATTTGAATATATATGTGATTGATTTTAAATTATATGCGATTCGTTTTATAGAAGTAAGTTTATACTATATGTTGCACTTTATTATCTATGCGTACATTTTTAAGGCATATGTAATTATTATTAAAGTGTAAGTGATTATTTTTGCCACTAAAAATAGATTATCATGCTCATATAATTAAATAAGCATGGAAGAAGTCAATAGCAAGCACTATGGGTGATTTTAAGCTCTATGTAATTGATTTTAAGCTAAATATGATTTTAAACAGTATGTGATCAGTTTTAAGCTATATGTGAAGAACTTTTAGCTACATATGAACGCTTTTAAGCAATATACAATTTTACTGAGATGTCTCATATTCAATATCCTAATATTGAGATGGCCGCATATGAGACACGTTGTAATATGAAACCAAAGAAAGAGAGGACAAGGGGCAAGGCCAGGAAATGAGTCCATAAAATAGCTTTTTTTATTATTCTTTATGGCCCGTTGGTTCGATCCACTTATGTATATAATAATTACAATTAAATTTTTTTAAAAAAAGTGGTAATTTTTTTTCTACAATTATTATTTATAATTTTCCGACCCGACCCGGCCCGACCCTTTACACAAAGGCCCGTTAATGACCCGCCCCATTATTGACCCGACCCGCTAATGACCCGTTAAAATGTGACCCGACCCTTGACCCGTTGGGTCGACCCGCCCCATTGAACACCTCTAATTACAACCAATATGTAATACTCCCTCCTATTCAAAATAAATGTCCAATTTCCTTATTTGGTAAAGTCTCTTTACTTGTCCACTTTCTATTTTTGGCAAAACTTTTTACCTAAATACCCCCAACTATCCCAACTTATATTATTTAATAATACCCCACCTACCACCTTTTCAATTATTATAATCACTTAAAATACCCCACTACCACCTTTTCAATTATTATAATCACTTAAAATACCCCACTACCATTTTTTCTTAAAATCCGATCCAAACCCAAAGTGGACACTTTAATTGAATAGGAGGGAGTATAGAGATTCGTAGGATGAATTTATATAAATTTAGCAATATAATTACATTCCTATTTATACTTGCTTAAGGGTTAAGATGGACATTATTTTATATTTTCATCTCACGGTTATTCTTATGTATTTGGTTTTTTAAACTTATCTATAACTATTACTAAAACAAAACATGGCTGATGTTATCACTTTTAAAAGTTGCTTACGTCCAAATTGTTTAAAGCTTTTTGCCTTATTAAAAAATAAGTCGATCAAATTGGGTTGAAAGCCGAATATTCTACCAGACTCGGCCAAAAAGTGATCGAGCTCGAGAAACCAGTTAAAAAATAGGTCGATCAAATTGTTTAAATTGTTGTATTATTTGATCGTCCAAAAATTGTGTTGCTACGTTATCGTGACAGTTTACACTTTTTTTTCGAAAAAAGATTATCTATTTTAAATTCAATGATACATTCTACAAATATTTTTTAAGTTTACTCAGAAAAAATTAAAATGGCAACCCATTGGATCAATACAAACCCGCCTAAATCCATAATGATTCAACTCGAAACTAATTAACTCGTCTCGAAAATGATCTGACCGGAACTGCTCCATTTGAAAACCAGACCAATCGACGGTCTTTCCAGGTCTAATTGTTAAATTTGATCTAAAAAATTTCCCTTGTCAAGGATCTCACAGTATTATACATATATACTCTAAGTGCTCATCGTTCATTGTCAATCCCGAGCTCTAATAATGGAAGAGAATGAGTGAACAATATGTTAATAACAATCAACTTAGTAAAATCTAGTCGATTTTATATAGCAAAAGATCTATGAAAATAATGATAAACGATCATATTTTTGTGGCTATGGATCAACAAGAACATATTCTGTTGGTCCATTATGATTGTCACTATTTATCACACTACAACATAATTTTCTTTTAGTGAGATATATTTAGCGACATTTAATTTAAATGTCGCTACTTCAAATTTCTTATAGTGTATATAGAGGACTTAGTGATATTTATTAGACTCTTTAGCAGCATATAGAAAAGTCACACTAAAGCTTTTTGCGATATAGGATCTAATGACATTTCTCACTAATGCCACTATAGACTATAGTGACAATTACATATGCCCCTAAAGACCAATTTAAATGTTGCTAAATCACTTTATCTTGGAGATTAAAATAAAAACCAAGAATTATTACATTAAAAATATGAATCGGTGGTATTTTTTTAATGGCACTAAATTCAATGTCGCAAAAACCTGAATTTGTTGTAGTGTCAAAAGTATAAGGCAATATTCCGAACTTGATTCTTGATAATATACCCAATATCTAAGAATAAGATTTGTAGTAGTTTTAATGATATTGGACTTTGCTGGAAATAAATTTGACAAACTACATTTCTATTTGTACCTGCTTAAGTTTTATATTATTCATAGCCTTAAAGTGTAATGATTAAATATTCCTACGCTTTTTTCTGTTTTTGAAAATTTGTTTTTTTAGCCCAATATCTAAGAACCTATATTTAGTTTTTTCTATTTGAAAATTCCATTAAAAAGTATTATATTCTGTTTTTGAAAATATGAAAATTTGTTTTTAGCCTTAAGTTTTATATTATTAATAGCCTATATTTTATATTATTCATAGAGTTTTGATTTTTTTTTTTGTTTCATTTCTTTTAACCATGAAACTAATAAACAGAAAAAAAACATATATAAAAATCCAAATTAAACTGAATATAATACTTTTTAATGGAATTTGCTACGACTTTTATAAACTTAAATCTTATTGCTATCATGTAAAATTTCTCTTTATTTAACACCTTAAATTAGATTGCGTGTGACATAAATAAATATGAGGAAAAGTTAGTGGTGGCCATGATGGACCATTCGAATAAGTTCTTAGTCATCAAAAGCTATTAGAATAATAATTTTCCCTTTGGTTGCATGGCTATATATATGAGTATCCTTGTGATGCACAACATATCACATTCTCAATTCAAAAGCATATTATTGTAAGTTTCACCACTTTAGGCAGCTAAGAAAATGGCTCAAGAACTCGCTAAGGTGTGAAGTTGCTAGATCTTTATCCTTTTATTTTGTTATATGGTTAAAATTTATGGTTATTATTTTTCCTTCCTTAAGAAATATTTGTTTAATAACTTGAATTTTGCAGAGGCAAGAGATCGTTAAGTACGGACCTTATGGTTCTCAATTATGTGAAAACTTTTCCATGAAACTTGAAGGATGCGAACGTATCAAAGAAGTCATAATAAGGCATGGGTTTATTGTTGATGCTATTGGGTTCGTGATTGAGAAGCCATGTGGTGGTTCCTTTACTAAAATGTTTGGCGGTAATCTCGGAAGTGAATCAAGGGTTAGTTTCACAGTTATAGCCATTTAGGGATGCATTGTTAAATTTTCTAGTAATTTTAACTAAATTTTTGTATGTATATAGATTCAACTCAAATGTGGTGAATTCATAACACAAATTAGCGGAACATATGGAAACTACAAAAACCAAAACAATGAATGCCTTATTGCTACATTGAAGATACACACCAATTTGAATCCATGTGGATATGGTGCATATGGACAAGGAAGAGATGTTTCAAGTGTTTGCAACTTTGCTTCACCATGCCCACCTGAAGGCCCTGTTGTAGGATTCTTTGGAAGGCACAACAACTACCTTCAATCTCTCGGAATGTTTGTCAAAAAGGTAATATATTATTCCCTCCGAATCATTTTAGATGTCCCATTTGGGTTTTCACGGTTATTAACGGTGGTATGGGGTCCATTAAAAAGGTGATAGTTGGGTATTTTAATTGATTAGATTAATTGTAAAGGTGGTAGTTGGGGTATTGGAAGTAGTAAAAGTGAGGGTATTTTGGTCTTTTCTTGTGTGAACATGGGGTATTTAGGTAAAAAAAATAGACAAAAAAAGAAATGAGACAATTGATGAGAATTTTCCAAATAGGGAAATTGGACAACTAAAAAGATTCGGAGAGAGTATAATCTAATCTCAGAATCGTAGTTTGTTCATGCTAGAACAAAGTGAGATAAGTGTTATTAGTAGTCTGATGTCACAAATAATATTTTGTTAATTATATTCCAAAAATTCATATTTATTTTTCTTGTGAAATACAGGAATGTGGATGCGCTAATTAAACTAGCCTCATGCATGGAACAAACAAGTTCCATCCAAGATGCCCTTGATCCCTAAGTTTCTATATTCAATAAGCCATATTGTATCCCATGAATGGCCTCTCGAGTGTGATTTGTTATCATAACTTGAGTGAATGTTTATGTTGTTGGTTTTTATGTATTCTACTATTTTAATATAAGTTTCTTTATTTTCCAATATTACTTCTCTTAATTAGTTATTTATTTAAACTTTATTTATTATGAATATGATAAGGAGCTAAAGCCGACTCCGCAAAACTACAAGGGAATAGAGGAAATTCGGATGTTACATTTAAAATAAAATAAAAATAAAAATAAAGAAAAAGAAAAGAAAAAAAGGTAAATTTTGATTGATTTAATTAAAGGCATTATAGAAAAACATCCAAACATAATCGTGCGAAAATTTTGGCAACATCTGCCTTGTAATTGGACGCACCAAAAGAAAATAAACACGCACTAAAACATATTCCTGATTTGAATCCACACAACTCAAAATAAATCAATTTAATTCAATCACACATGTTAATTGACTCCTTGGTAATAAAAATCAAAGATCAAAATAATGCATTATGATTTTGTATGATGTTGCTGTACCTGTAAATAGTAAATGCTTCACGCAGAAATGTTAATATATACCTGCAACAATTTTCACATCGAATTATACCTCCATTATCAAATTGTTACTCTTTCCTATTCAGCACATGTGTCTCATTTCCATATTGAATCAAGTCATTTCAAATGTCTCATTTCTATTTTGGGCATCTTTTTTTTTATCATAATTGGACTCTCTCTCCTACACATGTGGTTTCATTTAACCATAAATTACACTCTCTCTCTTACACATGTGTTAAACCTTACTATAAATTAAAATCTCTCTATCCTACATATGTGGTCACATTTGACTACCTAAAAATTAATGAAAAATCAAATGGGACCATATGGTGAATAACAGGGAGTATAATATTATTATGTCGATTATAATGTATATTATTACACCATTATTTAAAAATCAAAATTTTATTTATGTCGATGATAAAAATTTCATACTGTGATTTGTAATTCCTTCAACTTTCTGTATGAAATTTCCATCATCATCATCATCATGTTATTATAAGTATGTAAATTCTTACGATCTTACAATCCAATTCAATCGATTCAATATAATTTTCAATTTAGCATTATATATTCCCTAAGTTTCTTATTGTATGACCCATGAAAAATATGGCGTTATCACAAGTAATCATCCACCAATCATTTCGAAAATAAAACACTCACACTATAACAAACTTAGCTTTTTGCAACATTAGATTTAGTGGCCTTAATAAAATGCCACTGATTCATATTTTTAGTGTAATAATTATTAGTTTTTATTTTATGTTCCACCATAAAATGATTTAGAGACATTTAAATTGGTCTTTAGTGGCATATGTAATTGTCACTATAGCCTATAGTGGCATTTGTGAGAAATGTCACTAGATCTTATGTCGCTAAAAGCTTTCGTGTGACTTTTTAATATGCTGCTAAAGAGTCTAATAAATGTTACTAAAACCCCTATATACACTATAAGAAATTTGAAATAGTGACATTTAAATTAAATGTCGCTAAATATATCCCACTAAAAGCAAATTATGTTGTAGTGTCAACACTTTACTCCCATAGTCCTTTGGTTTTTCTATTACATACACATGGGTGAGGCAAACCAACCCGTGACTAAATTCACAAACAGGCGAGCGAGGGCAACAAAAAAGATCGAATAAGAATGTCGGATTGCAATCTAACAAGCTAAAAATGCAATAAGTCTATGTGATTAAACTATATGATGAAATATCCAGGGTGTTGAGAATCCCCCAAATTCTTGTATGATCAAACTCTTATTAGTGTCTATGAAATGTCGGATTAATTATGTGTATGATCTTGTTAATCTCAAACTCTCGCTTTGTTTATTAACTATTAGATTTAGACCCTAGTAGTTCAATTCTCACACGCTAGTTTTATTGAAAAAATTAATAAGAATTTAACTAAAATTTACCCTAAAGCAAAGTCGATCCCAACCTCACACGTTCGTTGTATAGACAAGTCCGACTAAGCATATTTAATTTAGGATTAATTTAACCACTTTAATCATTATTTTTATAGACACATCTAAGAATCAAATCATACTTGACAATTAGGTTCAAACTTCAACCCTAGCAAATGGATCTATTCCCTAATCATGATAAAAACAATAAATAAAAATCTTAGAATGGAACTAAGCATGATAAGATATGATAATGATGAAATTTGCAAGGAAAAACAATAATTAAACTATGAGATAAACAATTAAAGATCCAAGTGCCAAAAAAATATGAAGAACAATACTACTTTTAATGAATGACAATTTCTAAGAAAATAATTAAAGTTTGACAAAGAAAGATTAAACTAATACAAAATTGGTAAAGAAAGATTAAACTACTAATAATAAAGACAAGAAATTAAAAGCTTACAAGGAATAAAAATGGTGTTCAATGGAGAAAGATAAAGAAAGAAGGAGGAAGAAGAAGAAGGTTTCAATCTCCCTCCCTCATGCTCCGTCAAGGAAGCTTCACCTAAATGCCTCTAATTACTCACTAAATAAAGATAAAAGAAAATAATAAAAATTGAAGTAATTAGAAAATATTGCACGGAAAAATCAGAAGCAGCAGCCAACTCGGCAGCCACTTCCATGCCTAGAAAGTCGAGTCGGCGGTTTTGGCTGACAGATTTAGCAAACTTCAAACGTTCGCCATATCTTGCTCGTTTGTCGAATTCGGACATATAATATACTGTTGGAAAGCTCTTGAAGTTTAGTTTTCAATGCCGCAAACCTTGCATCAATGTGATCTTCATATCAAAAGTTATGTCCAAAATAGTAAACATAGATTAAATTTCATCTCAAAACTGTTGCTTTAACAACATTTTTCTACTCTTTTGCTCTTTTATTCTTCATGCCTTCACAAAATTGATAGCTTGATACGTTCTTTGAGCCTTGTAAACATGGTTAGCACCAAAACCCCACAAAAATGACTCAAAAGTACTATAATTCACCCATTTGGCAACAAATTGGACATGGAATACCGAAATGAAGTGAAACCACATAAAACGACACTAAACCGCCTCTAAACATCGAAAAGGAGCACAAATATGTAAATGATGAGTGCAAATAATCGCACTTATCATTTAAATTTTTCTATTATATTTGAGTTATTTGGCTTATCCCTTTTGTGGTTTGATGCATTATAGACTTTGAATGTTTCTTTATGTTATAATTGTGTTGCTAATTTATCATGATTTACTAGGCACTAAAGTAAAAAAAATTCAAAAAAAAATTATATGTTTTTGTTTTGATGTAAATGAAGAAATCCCGTAAATTTTTTTAAGTTAACCCCCAAAAAAATGGTAACCCGTTAGGTTAATCTAAACCAACAAGAAATCCAGAGTTATCCGATTCGAAACTGACCCGACCCGAAAATGACCTGATCGGTGTTGATTCGTCCAATACTCCGACCAAACAACCATTTAAAAGGTCTAAATGTGAAATTCGATCTCACAAATTTCTCTTGTCAACAAGGATCTCACAGTATTATAGATATACACTATGCTCGTCGTTTATTATCGGTCCCAAGCTCTGATAATGGAAGAGAATTAGCAGTACGTTAATGACTATCAACTTAGTAAAATCTCGTCGATTATGTATAGCGAAAGATCTATAGAAATAGGGATAAACCATTTCATAGTTTTATGGCTATGGATATATCACCAAGAACATATTCTCTTGGTCCATTATATATTGTCTTCACTTATATTCAAAAGTATTAGGTCATAAAATGAACTTGATTCTTGATACTATACCCATTATCTAAGAATAAGACTTTGCTTAAAATAAATTTGACAATATTATATTCCTATTTATACATGAGATAGACATGATTATATATTACTCTTATAAATTTTTATGTTGTAAATTTTGTTTTTTGAGAGGTTTTATATTATTGATTAGTCGTAAAGTGTAATAATTAAAGTTGAAAAGGATTAAATTAAATTAGAAAAAAAAATGAGATTTACTTGGCCGCCCTTATTTGAGACTAGTGTAGAAACTCGTGCAATGCATGAATTTTTTAGCATCGACGACTTATATAAATATATGATATACATATTATGCGGTCGAAATACTCAATTTTGACAGTTATATTTATAAATTAACTCTGTAATTTTAGAAATTGTCAACAATATAATATGCAATGTAATTATATTCTCTAACTAACTCAATTTATTAAGAAAAAAATATTAGTAAAAGATACATTAATGATTGAGATATTTGTCATGTTCGAATGTCCTGACATTTTAAACATATAACAAAAGAAAAGGACAAAATTAAAACCGCAAACCGAACTAGACCAAACCGAATAACAAATATGGTTTGGTGATTTTTAAATTTGGTTTGGAAATTCAAAAAAACCGAAATATTAAGGTTTGGAATTTTCAAAAACCGCAAACCGAATTTTAGACCGCAAACCGAAATATTTAAGAAATTACATATTGCCCACTAACATTAATTTATTAGCCCATGCCCAATCCATTCTAAAGTTAAAAAATTGAAAAGCTTAAACCCTTGATAATACATGTACTACCGCGGTTGCACTCCCACACTTGTTTAGTATTTTGAAGATTTGTTATTTTGAATGACTTTGTAAGACATTATGTCTATTATCATTAATCTTGTATGATTTGCTATTGTCTTAATTATTGTCATTGGAGTTTAAATTGTTATTCGGCCCAAAAAGAAAAATTCGGCCAAGGAAATTCGGTCTGGGCGGTTTGGTTTGGTCTACAAATTAAAAATGTGGTTCGATTTGGTTCGGTCTAGAAACTAATTTGGTTCGATTTGGTCTGAAAATATGGAGACCGAATAAAATATGGTTCGATTTAGTTTCGATGAAAGTCCAAACCGTATGCCGAACTTACACCCCCTAGTTCCATTTAACAATTTTTCTTAAGTTGTGATACTTTGAATTTTCCAAGATTTATAGTAGAAGTAACACATATAAAAATAAAAAGAAAATACTTTTTAATGGAATTTTCTGACATTTATAAAATAAAATCTCGTTGCAACCATGTAAAATTTGTCTTTATTTAGCACCTTAAGTTGGAGTATGTGTGACTTAAGTAAATAAAAGAAAAGGTTAGTGGTTGCCATGGTGGACCAACCGAATAAGTTCTTAGTCATCAAAATGTATTAGAATAATATTTTTCCTTTTAGTTGCATGACTATATATATGAGTATTCTATTGAAGCACAACATATCACATTCTCAAGTCAAAAGCAAATGGCTCAAGAACTCGCTAAGGTGCGAAGTTGCTATTGGAATCTTTGTCCTTTTCTTTTGTTAAATGTTTAAAATTTACTGTTATAATTTATCTTTCCTTAAGAAATATTTGTTTCAATAATTTAAATTTTGCAGAGGCAAGAGATCGTTAAGTACGGACCTTATGGTTCTAAATTATGTGAAAACTTTTCCATGAAACTTGAAGGATGCGAGCGTATCAAAGAAGTCATAATAAGGCATGGATTTATTGTTGATGCTATCGGGTTCGTGATTGAGAAGCCATGCGGTGGATCCTTTACTAAAATGTTTGGTGGTTGTCTCGGAAGAGAATCCAGGGTTAGTTTCATAATTATAACCAATTATATACGGATATTTTGTGTAATTTTCTTGTAATTTTACCTAAATTTCTGTATGTAATTAGATTCAACTCAAATGTGGTGAATTCATAACACAAATTAGCGGAACATATGGAAACTACAAAAACCAATGCAATGAATGCGTTATTGCTACATTGAAGATACACACAAATTTGAATCCATGTGGATATGGTGCATATGGACAAGGAAGAGATGTTTCAAATGTTTGCAACTTTGCTTCACCATGCCCACCTGAAGGCCCTGTCGTGGGGTTTGTTGGAAGGCATAACAACTACCTTCAATCTCTTGGAATGTTGGTAGAAAAGGTAATATTTCATGTTCTAATCTTAAGATCGTATAGTTGGTTCGTACTATAACAAAGTAAAATAATTAGTTGTCGAATTTCATTAATTTATTTTTGTTTTTTTTAAAGTATGATAATACCATATGAATTCAAAGATGACAAAACTTATCTTAAGTAAAATTCTTCAATCATTTAAGGTCTATTTTACTTTTATGTAATTTATGTTTCATTATATACATATATCATAAAAGATCAATCATTTTATTGAAAATATAATAATGATTGGCTAATATATGCGTTAATAAGTTATTGTAATATATTCTTAAACGACATATAGTATTAAGTTTAATACTCTATTAATCATCATCATCATCATGATTGTATCCAATATCCCACACAAAGGCATGGTCTGACTGAGAGAAGGTAACAAACAATCCATACTTATACTCCCTTAAAGGTAGGACTTAATATGTCATTAATTTTGGGGTTAATTAAAAGAACTTATTACTTTATCGAATTATTTAAGTTATTGTTATCTAATAATTATTTATATAAATATTTCAGCACAATCAATAACACACTCAGTCACTAACTAAATTAATATTAAAACATTAAAATATTTTTTTAAAAAATTAATAATTTTTTTAAAAAACCATTTTATACACACTAATAAAAGTATTAGTGGCCTACACAAACATAGTCATAACCTAATTCTAGCAAATATACTATTATTAATAATTTAAGTGACCAACTAAACAATAGAAGTATATAATTAATATAAGAACATTCTATGTAAGAAAATTCGAAGTTTATAATTTGTTGCATTAAATGCAGTGAAATTTAGAAGTCCAAAACTAATTAACGTCCATAATTATTAATAGCATAGTAATGGATTAGGAGTTGTAAAGTCAAAAATATTAAATATGAGAGAAATGATTGTTGAAATTTTTTGAAGGTAATTTATTTATGAAAGTATGACGTATATGTAGTTTGTGTAGTTGAAGATATTTTAATTTGTAAATAAAATTCCACAAATATATATTTATTTTTCTTGTGAAATACAGGAATGTGGATGCTCTAATTAAAATGCGCAGCTCATGTCTTTGGGTACTGAAAAAGCCTCAAGCATGGATTAAATAAGTTATGTCGTTGATCTGTAATTTTCTATTTTCAATAAGCCATATTGTATTGAATGGCCTCTCAAGTATGATTTGTTATCATAACTTGAGTGAATGTCTGTGTTGGTTTTTCTTACGTGTTGTACTACTTTAATATAAGTTTCTTTTTCATTTCCTAAATGTCCCTCTAACTTTTTATTTTCTTTATTTATTCTTTATTTTATATATTATGAATATTATAAATTAGCTAAAGCTAGGAGAAATGTAAATTTATGCCGAATATTATGTCTAAAAGGAATTAAATATGAATCAGATAATTAGCATGTGATAAGATGAAAAATACAAAGTAAAATAATTAACAACATAATGATTTCATGTGGTTCACCAATGTGGCTACATTTTATTTCTTATAGGCATTTCGTATTAAAATTTTAAAGGATGATAAAAGATACAAAATTAACCAATCCAAATGAAGGATAGTAGACAACTAGACCAATTCCACATAAAAATTCATACTCAAATGCAACAAATAAGCCATATACTAACTTGACCAACAAAAGTCACATGTCAAAGTAAATTTAATAAAATATTTAATCTAAAAATATTCTTCAACATACAAACATGGAAGTCTCCCATGGTCAAATCCAAACAAATTAAATGATAAAGATATTGTATATTACTTCCTCCTATTCAAATTAATTGCACATTATGGGTTTGGATCGGATTTTAAGAAAAAATGGTAGTGGGGTGGTACTGTGGTATTTTAAGTGATTATAATAATTGAAAAGGTGGTAGTGGGGTATTTTAAGTGATTATAATAATTGAAAAGGTGGTAGTGGGGTATTTTAAGTGATTATAATAATTGAAAAGGTGGTAGGAGCGGTATTATTAAATAATATAAGTTGCGGTAGTTGGGGGTATTTAGGTAAAAAGTTTTGCCAAAAATAGAAAGTGGACAAGTAAAGAGACTTTACCAAATAAGGAAAGTGGACAATTAATTTGAATAGGAGGGAGTATATTATTATGTTGATTATAATATTATGTCATTTATAACATTTTAAAGAAAAGTTTGAGCTTAAGATCATGTATATAATTACACCATTATTTAAAAATAAAAATTTTGATATATATCAATAATACAAAAAAATTTTTGTGATTTATAATTCCTTTAAGTTTCTGAATGAAATTTCATAATTATCATCATCATTTAATTATACATACGTAAGTTCTTACGATCTCACTATGCAATTCTATCGATTCAATATGGCATTATATATTCCCTATGTTTCTTATTGTATGTTCCTTGAAACACAGGGCAAAAAAAAGTTGAATATTAATAATGTAATCTGGCGTTTTCACAAGTAATCATCAGCAGAGGGGTCTTTGAGGGTGTGCGAGGTGATCGACCGCACAGGGCCCCTCTTTCTCTAGTATATGAAAAAGTTAATCACAAAAAAGAAATTTGTTAAATTTATTAATAAAATAAATATATTTACTATAATTAAGACGCAAAATATTAGTTTTGCACAGGGCCTCCAATTTGTTCAAGACGGCTCTGATCATCAAGCAATCTCGTTGAAAATAAAACACCCAACACATTACTCGCATAGTGTTTGGTTTTCTATTACATACACAAGGGTGAGGCAAACCAACCCGTGACTTCACAAACATTACACACATTTGTTTCATATGACCACAAGTACTTACATTCAGTCATATATAGACTCATGTTAATTGACAAAGTAATTGATAAATAAACAAGTAATAGATAAATAAGACTTTTGAGGTTATCTCATAGTGAGTTGGTCTCTCACAAGAGTAGTTGACCAAACAGATATGCCAAAAGCTAATTAAGGGGTTCCTCAAAAGTTACAAGGTAAAGCATATATTTCCCTTATAGGAGTACAATCTGCAAGCTTTCCACGGCTAATTTGGAATCCGAGACAGTAGTAAACTCAGTCCAGAGTGGAGGTCTACAACCATGAAGCCTATAATAATAGCGAGAAATTCAACCATATTAGCGATAAGAGCTCGTGCAAAAAGGGTAAAGGAGGAGTGCAAAATTGACATATGTTAAACACTATTTAAGATCAAAATCGGCCCTCTACAAAAAGAATACATTTTTATATTTTACCTAGAACCTATAAAATATTAGAAATGACATTGATATAATAAAGAAACAGGCAAAATGATTATATTTTGTGCGCATTTGAATCATTAAGAACATATTCTAATGGTCCATTTTTTATCAAAAGTTTAAGGCGATAAAACGGAACTTGATTCCTTATATTACAACCAATATGTAAAGATTCGTAGGACGAATTTATTTAAATTTAACAATATAATTACTTTCTTATTTATACATGCTTAATTAAGGGTTAAGATAGACATAGTTCATATTTTCAACGCACTGTTATTTTTGTTCTTGTGTATCACACTAAAGTTTTATAAAATCAAAAATAATAGAAACTTTCGGATAGCAAGTACACACCTTGGCGAGTTGTTGAGCAATTTTCATAGTTGCATTGCGGAATTAGGGGGCTCACATTCCAATTTATTACTTTCATTAAAGTTTCAAACAATTTTTTCAAATTGAAAATTAATTTCTAGATGAATTAAATAATTACTTTACAATTTAATTTTATATTTTCATTTTGGTGTACAATAGCTAGAATAGTTTGATTTTGCTTTTACATAAGTTACATCTATCTATACATACTACTAAAGCAAAAAACGGCTGACATAAGCAACCTCAAAAATTGATGAGGTGTCAGCTTCTTATGAAAAATTTTCCCTCCATTTTACAAGGATGACATCATGAAAGATTAATGAATTTAAGACTAAAACTCTTGAAAAACTAAGGATAATTAAGACTAAGAATAATTAGGATAATTAATTTGATGACCAATATTAAAGACTTTTAATTGGAACTATAACATATTATATTGAAATTTGAAAATACATTATTGTATTAGTAAAAATAATAATTATGAATAAGGAACATATATTGCACCATTACAATTTAAAGGGCATCATTAATATTAGTTGAGCTACAACAAATGTAGTATTCAAAGAGGTTTTCCGGAATTTATAATCACATAAAATATATTCTTTTTTTTCCTAATATTTCTTCTTAATTGAGATATAAATTGTTCTATATATTATAAATACCTACGTTTTTTAATTCAACCTCAACAAACCACCTTCACAACCAATAATTTAGAATTTATTTTCTTTGTTTTTTAAAATAATTAATAAAATAAAAAAATCGTGCATCGCACGGGGATAATCTAGTTTATTATAAATTATATTCTAGGAAAATATGTTTTTATAGAAATATATATAACAAATTTTATTTACACTTTAAAACAAAATTGTTAACAATACGGTTTATGATGTTGTATGGTTCAATATTTTGGGACCATCAGCCAGAATAAAATTACGTTTTCCTCTATATAATTTACGAACCCAAAAATTAACCGAACCTGAGAAACTAGTTTTAAAAAGGGTTAGTTGAGTCAGGATCGGTTTCAATCAGGGTTGTACAGCTATTTAAAAAAGGGGTAAAAAAACTTCATTTCGACTCACAACAAAAAAAAAAAAAAAAAAAAAAAAAAAAAAAAAAAAACTAATGTTTCTTATTTATGACGTTCTTTAGCTTTGTACTCTTATTGTTTAAATTGTTGTGTTATATTTGTGTTATTTGACCTATTGTTTTTGTAGTATGATGCATTTTAGACTTTGAATGTTTCTTTATGTTTAATTATTTTTATTTGATTGTATAAAATTATGTTGCTAATTTATCATGATTTACTAGGCGCTAAAGTCAAAAAAAAAGTTAAAAAAATTCAAAAAATATTTTTTTAATTTTAATTCGATGATAAATTAAGAAATCCCGCAAATTTTTTAAGTTGATTCCCCCCAAAAAATGGTAACTCTTTAGGTCAATCCAAACCCGCCAGATATCCAGAGTGTTCCGATCCGAAACTAACTCAATTTAAAATTAACCCGGCCATAAAATGACCTGATTAGTGTTGATTCATCCAGAAATCCGACAGATCAATTGTTTCAAAGGTATGAATGTGAAGGTTGATCTCACAAATTTCCCTTGTCAAGGATCTCACAGTATTCAGCTCGTCGTTTATGATCGGTCGCAAGCTCTATTAATGGAAGAGAATTAGCAGTATGTTAGTGACGATCAACTTAGTAAAATCTAGTCGATTATGTACGTATAGCGTAAGATCTATAGAAATAGGGATAAACCATATCATATTTTTGTTGGCTATGGATCACAAAGAACATATTCTGTTGGTCCATTATATGTTGTCGTCACGTATAATCAAAAGTATTAGGCCATAAAATGAACTTGATTCTTGATACTATACCCATTATCTAAGAATAAGACATTGCTGAAAATAAATTTGACAATATTATACTCCTATTTATACATGAGATATACATGATTATATATATATATTACTTTTATAATTTTTATGTTGTAAATTATGTATTTTTAGAAGTTTTATATTATTGATTAGTCATAAAGTGTAATAGTTAAAGTTGAAAAGGAATAAATTAAATTAGAAAAAAAATATGAGATTGGCTTGGCCGCCCTTATTTGAGACTAGTGTAGAAACACGTGCAATGCACTGTTTATTTAGCATCGACGACATATATAAATATATGATATACATATTATGCGGTCGAAATACTCAATTTTGACAGTTATATGTATAAATTAACTCTGTAATTTTAGTAATTGTCAACAATATAATATGCAATGTAATTATATTCTCTAATTAACTCAATTTAACTAAAAAAATATTAGTAAAAGATACATTAATGATTGAAATATAATTGGTCATGTTCAAATGTCCTGACATTTTTTTTCTAGCTAATAAATGAGTTCCATTTGACAATATTTCTTAAGTTGTGATACTTTATTGTATTTTCCAAGGTTTATAGTAGAAGTAACACATATATAAAAAGAAAATACTTACATTTATAAAATTAAATCTTGTTTCTGCCATGTAAAATTTGTCTTTATTTAACACCTTAAGTTGGAGTATGTGTGACTTAAGTAAATAAAAGAAAAAGTTAGGGAAAAATTACCCAGAATAATACGACCTTTCGCTGATTTCCCAAGAATAATACGAACTTTTAATTAACCACTAATAATACGAACTTTGACATGCATTTTCCGCTGGCATACATGACCGGTTTATAACCCGTAGTACAGTTCTTTTTTTTACCGTTGCTCAGCAGGTTTCATCTCGTATTATTGGTGGTTAATTGAAAGTTTGTATTACCGGTTGAAACCTACTGAGCAACGGTCAAAAAAGACCTGTACTATCGGTTATAAACAGGTTATGTATGCCAGCGGAAAATGCATGTCAAAGTTCGTATTATTAGTGGTTAATTGAAAGTTCGTATTATTCTTGGAAAATCAGTGAAAGGTCATATTATTCTGGGTAATTTTTCCAAAAGTTAGTGGTTACCATGATGGACCAACCGAATAAGTTCTTAGTCATCAAAATGTATAAGAATAATATTTTTCCTTCTAGTTGCATGACTATATATATGAGTATTCTATTGAAGCACAACATATCACATTCTCAAGTCAAAAGCAAATTATTGTAAGCTTCACCACATTTTGCAGCTAAGAAAATGGCTCAAGAACTCGCTAAGGTGCGAAGTTGCTATTGGAATCTTTGTCCTTTTCTTTTGTTAAATGTTTAAAATTTACTGTTATAATTTATCTTTCCTTAAGAAATATTTGTTTCAATAATTTAAATTTTGCAGAGGCAAGAGATCGTTAAGTACGGACCTTATGGTTCTAAATTATGTGAAAACTTTTCCATGAAACTTGAAGGATGCGAGCGTATCAAAGAAGTCATAATAAGGCATGGGTTTATTGTTGATGCTATTGGGTTCGTGATTGAGAAGCCATGCGGTGGATCCTTTACTAAAATGTTTGGTGGTTGTCTCGGAAGAGAATCCAGGGTTAGTTTCACAATTATAACCAATTATGGATATTTTGTGTAATTTTCTTGAAATTTTACCTAAATTTATGTATGTAATTAGATTAAACTCCAATGTGGTGAATTCATAACACAAATTAGCGGAACATATGGAAACTACAAAAACCAAAAGAATGAATGCCTTATTGGTACGCTGAAGATACACACCAATTTGAATCCATGTGGATATGGTGCATATGGACAAGGAAGAGATGTTTCAAATGTTTGCAACTTTGCTTCACCATGCCCACCTGAAGGCCCTGTTGTGGGGTTCGTTGGAAGGCACAACAACTACCTTCAATCTCTTGGAATGTTGGTGGAAAAGGTAATATTTCGTGTTCTAATCTTAAGATCGTAGTTGGTTCGTACTATAACAAAGTAAAATAATTAGTTGTCGAATTTCATTAATTTATTTTTATTTTTTTTAAAAGTATGATAATACCATATGAATTCAAAGATGACAAAACTTATCTTAAGTAAAATTCTTCAATCATTTAAGGTAACAAACAATCCATACTCAGTCACTAAGGCAGCGTCTGACTGAGAGAAGGTAACAAACAATCCATACTCATACTCCCTTAAAGGTAGGACTTAATACGTCATTAATTTTGGGGGTTAATTAAAAGAACTTATTACTTTATCGAATTATTTAAGTTATTGTTATCTAATAATTATTTATATAAATATTTCAGCACAATCAATAACACACTCAGTCACTAACTAAATTAATATTAAAACATTAAAATATTTTTTAAAAAAATTAATAATTTTTTTAAAAAACCATTTTTACACACACTAATAAAAGTATTAGTGACCTACACAAACATAGTCATAACATAATTCTAGAAAATATGCTATTATTAATAATTTAAGTGACCAACTAAACAATAGAAGTATATAATTAATATAAGAACATTCTATGTAAGAAAATTCGAAGTTTATAATTTGTTGCATTAAATGCTGTGAAATTTAGAAGTCCAAAACTAATTAACGTCCATAATTATTAATAGCATAGTAATGGATTAGGAGTTGTAAAGTCAAAAATATTAAATATGAGAGAAATGATTGTTGAAATTTTTTGAAGGTAATTTATTTATGAAAGTATGACGTATATGTAGTTTGTGTAGTTGAAGATATTTTAATTTGTAAATAAAATTCCACAAATATATATTTATTTTCCTTGTGAAATACAGGAATGTGGATGCTCTAATTAAAATGCGCAGCTCATGTCTTTGGGTACTGAAAAAGCCTGAAGCATGGATTAAATAAGTTATGTCGTTGATCTGTAATTTTCTATGTTCAATAAGCCATGTTGTATTGAATGGCCTCTCAAGTATGATTTGTTATCATAACTTGAGTGAATGTTTGTGTTGGTTTTTCTTACGTGTTGTACTACTTTAATATAAGTTTTTTTTTTCATTTCCTAAATGTCCCTCTAACTTTTTATTTTCTTTATTCTTTATTTTATATATTATGAATATTATAAATTAGCTAAAGCTAGGAGAAATGTAAATTTATGCCGAATATTATGTCTAAAAGGAATTAAATATGAATTAGATAATTAGCATGTGATAAGATGAAAAATACAAAGTAAAATAATTAACAACACAATGATTTTATGTGGTTCACCAATGTGGCTACATTTTATTTCTTATAGGCATTTCGTATTAAAATTTTAAAGGATGATAAAAGATACAAAATTAACCAATCCAAATGAAGGATAGTAGACAACTAGACCAATTCCACATAAAAATTCATACTCAAATGCAACAAATAAGCCATATACTAACTTGACCAACAAAAGTCACATGTCAAAGTAAATTTAATAAAATATTTAATCTAAAAATATTCTTCTACATACAAACATGGAAGTCTCCCATGGTCAAATCCAAACAAATTAAATGATAAAGATATTGTATATTATATTATTATGTTGGTTATAATATTATGTCAATTATAACATTTTAAATAAAAGTTTGAGCTTAAGATCATGTATATAATTACACCATTAATTAAAAATAAAAATTTTATATATATCAATAATACAAAATTTTTTTTGTGATTTTTAATTCCTCCAAGTTTCTAAATGAAATTTCATAATTATCATCATCATTTAATTATACATATGTAAGTTCTGACGATCTCACTATGCAATTCTATCGATTCAATCTCGCGTTTTCACAAGTAATCATCAAGCAATCTCGTTGAAAATAAAACACCCAACACATTACTCGCATAGTGTTTGGTTTTCTATTACATACACACATTTGTTTCATATCACCACAAGTACTTACATTCAGTCATATATAGACTCATGTTAATTGACAAAGTAATAGATAAATAAACGAGTAAAAGACACATTTCATTCCTCAATCTTAACGTAAATGCATATAGCCTCACCATTGATATTCAAAATGCATATAATCTTAAATGCCTATAAAATAAATAATTTACGAGTAAATAAATGAATCGACACAAATTGTTGTATGAGGCAATCTTAACGTGAAACGCTCTCCATAGATGAGTTCTATAGCCCAACTCATAAAAATTATGAGAATACGAGTTTCTTATTTTGAGGTTGTCTCATTGTAATATGGTCTCTCACAAGAGTAGTTGACAAATCATATATGCCAAAACCTAATTAAGGGGTTCCTCAAAAGGTACAAGGTAAAGCATATATTTCCCTGTTAGTAGTAAAATCTGCAAGCTTTCCAGGCTAATTTAGAATTCGAGGTAGTAGTAAACTCAGTCAAGGAGAGGAGATCCACAACCAATCAACCATGAAGCCGATAATAATAGTTAGAACTTCAGTCATGTTAGCGACAAGAGCTCGTGCTAAAAGGGTAAAGGAGGAGTGCAAAATTTCCATATGTAACACTATTTAAGATCAAAATCGGCCCTCTAGAAAAAGAATACAATTTTTTATTTTGCCTATGACTTATGAAATATCAGAAATGACACTGATATAATTATGTTACAGGAAAAATGATTATATTTTGTGCGAATTTTAATCATTAAGAACATATTCTGATGCTCCATTGTTTTATCAAAAGCATTAGGCGTAAAAAGGAACTTCATTCCTGATATTACAATCAATACGTAATATAAAGATTTGTCAGATGTTTTTTTTTTTCGGAAAGTAGGAATATGTATATTAGAAACAGAAAAAAGAAGAAAACACCGAATTTTGAATCCTCAAGACCGCCGGCACAAAAAACCCCGCGAGGGGAAAAAGCCATTGGACCTGAGAAAAGCAAAACCCGGGCCACCCTAAACAGCATGGGAGTGGACCATACATCCCAAAAAGACAACCAAAATCACCACACACACCATGTTGAGTAAAATCCACTACACCATACACACCAATACCTAAAACAAACCACCCCATACAAACACACACCAATAAAAGAAAACAAAAAAACAAACCCCAACCAAGACCCACCCTAAACTAAGAGAGCATCAATATTGTGTACTACCATTAGCGGAAAGATTTGTCAGATGTATTTATATAAATTTGACAATATAATTACTTTCTTATTTACACTAAAGTTTTATAAAATCGATTGCCTTACATTGTAATAATTTATTAAGTTGAAAAGATATAAGTCGATTTAGAAAATGAGAAACTTTCGAATGACAAGTACACACTTTGGCAAGTTGTTGAGCAATTTCCAGTTTGTTACTCATTTTTTTTCAACAGAATTGTCTTCAATTGAAAATTAATTAATTTCTAGATGAATAAAACAGTTACTTTACAATTTAATTTAATAATTCACAAATTATTACTTGAGACCGTCTTTTGTAAAGACGGCTCTCAAAAGCCCAATCCAATTTTAAATATATATTGTTACAACTCTAAATATAGATTTGGGCTGGACTTTTGAGAGAGGTCTTTACAAAAGCTAGAATAGTTTGATTTTGTTTTCACATAATTTAGCATAATTTATAAATTATATTATAGAAAAATATGTTTTAGTAAAAATACTACAATTATTATTTATACTTATAAACAAAATTGTTAACAATATGATTTAGCCAGAATAAAATTGTGTTTTCCTTTATACAATTTTAATCCATAATTTTGATCAAACATTGTGCCTCCCCATGCCTAAGTAGACGACGATAATTATTGGATATCGATTGTGAATAGAACTTGTAAAAATTAATCCTACCCGAAAATTGATTTGAAAATCCGACCGAAAAAACTTGGTTGAAACATGAAATTTTTTACTAAAATCTAAAAAATAACCGAACCTGAGAAACTAGTTTAAAATGGGTCTGTCGAGTCCGGATCGGGTTCGACCGGTTATGCAGCTGTTTAAAAAGGGTAAAAAATCTCCATTTCAAAGCACAAACAAAACAAAAAACCTAATCTTTCATATTTAAGATGTTTTTTTACCTTTGTACTCATATTGTTTAAATATTTGCATTATATTTGAGTAATTTGGCTTATTGCTTTTGTGGATGCATTATAGACTTTCTTTATGTTTAATTATTTTTATTTGATCGTATAATATTACGTTGCTAATTCATCATGATTTACTATGCATTAAAGTAAAAAAAATTCAAAAAAAAAATTTATGTTTTTTGATTCAATGTAAATTATGAAATCCCGCAAATTTTTTTAAGTTAACCCCCAAAAAATGGTAACCCATTAGGTCAATATAAACCAAAAAGAAATCTAGAGTTATCCGATTTGAAACTGACCGATCTGAAAATGACCTAATCGGTGTTGATTCGTCCAAAACTCCGACCAAACGACCGTTTTAAAGGTCTAACTGTGAAACTCGATCTCACAAATTTCTCTTGTCAAGGATCTCACAGTATTATAGATATCATATTTTTGTGGCTATGGATCACCAAGAACATATTCTGTTGGTCCATTATATATTGTCGTCACTTATAATCAAAAGTATTAGGTCATAAAATGAACTTGATTCTTGATACTATACCCATTATCTAAGAAAAAGACTTTGTCTGAAAATAAATTTTACAATATTATATTCCTATTTATACATGAGATAGACATGATTATATATTACTCATACAATTTTTTATGTTGTAAATTTTGTATTTTTAGAGGTTTTATATTAATGATTAGTCATAAAGTGTAATAATTAAAGTTGAAAAGGAATAAATTAAATTAGAAAAAAAATATAAGATTGACTAGGCCACCCTTATTTGAGACTAGTGTACAAACACGTGTAATGCACGATTTTTTTAGCATTGACGACATATATAAATATATGATATACATATTATGCGGTCGAAATACTCAATTTTGACAGTTATATGCATAAATTAACTCTGTAATTTTAGGAATTGTCAACAATATAATATGCAATGTAATTATATTCTCTAACTAACTCAATTTAACTAAAAAAAATATTAGTAAAAGATACATTATATGCATAAATGATTTTGTGGTTCACCAATGTGGCTACATTGTATTTCTTATAGGCATTTCGTATTAAGTGTTTAAAGGATGATAAAAGCTACAAAATTAATCAATCCAAATGAAGGACGATAATAGACAACTAAATCAATTTCACATGAAAGTTCATACTCAAATGCATCAAACAAGCCATATACTAACTTGACCAACAAAAGTCACATGTCAAAGTAAATTTTATAAAATATTTAATCTAAAAATATTCTTCTACGTACAAACATGGAACTCTCCTATGGTCAAATCCAAACAAATTAAATGATAAAGATATTGTATATTATATTATTATGTCGATTATAATATTATGTCAATTGTAATATTTTAAAAAAAAGTTTAAGCTGTGATAAAGATCATATATATAGTTACACCATTATTTAAAAATCAAAATTTTATATATCAATAATACAAAACTTTTGCTGTGATTTATAATTCCTCTAACTTTCTGAATAAAATTTCATAAATATCATCATCATTTAATTATACATATGTAAATTCTTACGATCTAACTATGCAATTCTATCGATTCAATATAATTCTCAATTTGGCATTATATATTCCTTACGTTTCTTATTGTATGGTCCTCGAAAAATAGGGCAAACAAAAATTGAATATCAATGTAATTTGGCGTTTTCACAAGTAATCATCAAGGCTTCAAGCAATCTCTTTGAAAATAAAACACCCAACACTTTACTTGCATAGTGTCTGGTTTTCTATAACACACACAAGCGTGAGGCAAACCAACCCGTAACTTCACAATAGATCGAATAAATCGAATAGAAAACGAGAAGACGAGGGAGACGGAGGGGAATATATCTCACAAACATTACACACATTTGTTTCATATGATCACAAGTACTTACATTTAGTCATACATATACTCATGTTAATTGACAAAGTAATAGAGAAATAAACGAGGAAAACACACATTTCATTAGGGTTGTACAGCTGTTTAAAAAAGGGGTAAAAAATCTTCAATATTTTGGGACCATCCGCCAGAATAAAATTACGTTTTCCTCTATATAATTTACGAACCCAAAAAATAACCGAACCTGAGTGTTGTGAATGTGTGACTTGAGTGCACATGTGTTGTGTGCATTCATGGGTGACTTATAGGATGGAATCCTATGTAGGTCATGAATGGGTTTTAAGTTGATAGCTTAATGTATGTCTTGAATGTGGAGATTAAGTGTTAAGATTAATTGGTGAATTGATTAGACACTTAATTGAGGTTTTTATGATGAGTTATGAAGGGTTTTATGATGAGTTATGCAGAAATGTAAAGATGCTCTACTATGCAAGATGAACAGAAACTGTCCAGAAGGGTTCTGGTGGTCGCTCGACCTCCGCTCGACCGGCCGCTCGACCGAGCGGATCCGCTCGACCCGAGCGAAAATGTTCTATTTGGTCGAGCAACAAGTCAGAATGTATCCAGTAGCTTCTGTTTCTCCGCTCGACCCGCTCGCTCGACCCACCTACTCGCTCGACCCGGTCGAGCGAAGTCTCTGACAGCATAGGATGCTGTTTTTCAACGATCAACTTACCTTGGGGAGTTACAACTCATTGAATATCAGCTATTGAAGACTCTAATTGCTGTTTAATATGTCAATTACTCTCTACATTGATTCTTATGTAACTTATGGAGTAATCTAGCATTATAAATAGTGAGGAAGAGTGATCAACCAAATACATCAAACACAAACCCTTAGCCTAAACACATAGCCTTTTGTTTATCTCTTACACAATTGTAATACTTCATTGTAAGAGTGTTTTCTCATAAAATAATACAAAGCAAGCATCTACACACCACGGGGGACGTAGCCATTATTGGGTGAACCTCCTTAAATCCTTGTGTCAAGTTTCGCAATTTATTTTTCGTTCATACATAGCTAGTTCATTGCATTTTCTTATAGTTCATCAAGTTCTTTGGTATCGTATCGATCCTAGCAACTATTTCAATTGGTATCAGAGCCAAGTTGATCTTACGGTATTAAGGAAGTCGTTTTTTGGTGAAACATGTCGTCAATGAAACTAGACATCGAAAAGTTTGATCGAAGTGTGAATTTTGGCTTATGGCAAGTCAAGATGAGGGCCATTTTGATCCAAAATGGCGTGCACAAGGCCATTGATGGTGTAGAGAATATGCCAGAAGGTATGACCACGGCAAGGTGGGAAGAGATTGATTCAAAAGCGCTCTCGGCAATTCAATTATGCCTTTCCAATGAAGTGCTAAGAGAGGTTGTTAAGGAGACAACAACCAAAGCTATATGGGAGAAATTGGAGTCACTCTATATGGCCAAGAGTGTCACCAATAGACTACTTTTGAAAAGTAGACTCTACGATCTACGCTTGGAGGAAGGTAAATCCTTGAAACCTCACTTAGATGAATTTTGCTCCATAGTCATGGATTTGCAAAACATTGATGTCAAGCTTGATGATGAAGACTTGGCTATTTACCTCTTATGTTCTCTACCCCCTTCTTACAAAAATTTTAGAGAAACTCTTCTCTATGGTAGGGATAATTTGAGTAGCGATGATGTCAAAAATGCCTTAACGCAACGAGATCTCATCGATACTCAATTGTCTCAAAAGTCACAAAATGGTGTTAGTGATGGGTTGTTAGTAAGGGGTCGCTCACAAGAGAAAGGTTCCACTAGTTGGAGTGGAAACAAGGGTAAAGGGAGATCGAAGTCACGGGGGCCTAATAACAAAAACAAAACTTGTAACTATTGCAAGTTGAAAGGCCACATCAAGAAGGATTGTTGGAAATGGAAGAAGAAAAATGAAAATGCGGCTAAGGACGCAACTAGCAATGCCGAAGCTAGTTACGTCAATGATAGTGATGATGGTGGCGCATTTGTAGCCACTCATGGGTACAAAAATGATGATGCTTGGATTCTTGATTCCGGATGCACGTTCCACATGACTCCCAACAAAACTTTCTTCCAAAATCTTGAAAGTGTTGATGGGGGAATTGTGACCATGGGAAATGATACTACATGTAAAGTGGTCGGTATTGGGAGCGTAAAGGTGCAAATGTTCGATGGCGTTGTGCGGACCTTGACAAATGTAAGGTACGTTCCGGGATTGAAAAAGAATCTTATTTCATTGGGTACACTAGATAAATTGGGGTGTAGAGTCACCATTGAAGGTGGAGTCATGAAAGTCGTTAAGGGATCACTTGTAGTGATGAAGGGGAACATGGATGGGAGTTTGTATACTCTTGATGGTTCAACTATCTCCGGTACGACGAATGTCTCCACAAACACAATGTCCGATGAGGAGACCAAACTTTGGCACTTGAGACTTGGTCACATGGGAGAAAGAGGTATGTTTGAACTTTCTAAACAAGGTTATTTTGATGGTAAAAAGTTCGGGAATCTTGGATTTTGCGAACATTGTGTTTATGGGAAACACAAGAGGGTTAGCTTCAAACCCGCCATTCACAACACTAAGGGAATCCTAGATTATATTCATTCCGATTTGTGGGGGCCTTCAAGAAACCCCTCCCTTAGTGGTTGTCATTATTTGTTGACCTTCATTGATGATTTTTCAAGAAAAGTTTGGTGTTATTTCATAAAACATAAAAATGAAGTTTTTGATGTTTTTGTGGAATGGAAAAAGATGATTGAAAAGAAGACCGGTAGGAGCATCAAGACCTTGCGAACCGATAATGGTCTTGAATTTGTTGATGGTAAATTTCTTCAATATTGTGCTAGTGAAGGTATTACTAGACATAGAACTTGTGCAGGGCGTCCTCAACAAAACGGTGTTGCGGAGAGGATGAATAAAACATTGTTGGAGAGGGCAAGGTGTATGCTAAACCAAGCTAATTTGGGGAAGCAATTTTGGGCCGAAGCGGTGTCTACGGCTTGCTATTTGATCAATCGCTCACCTCATACCGCCTTGAAATTCAAATCGCCTCAAGAGGTATGGTACAACACTCCGGTAAATTATTCTAGTCTTAAAGTTTTTGGTTGTCCCGCTTATATTCATGTAAATGATGGGAAACTTGAACCTAGGGCTAGAAAGTGTATTTTCTTGGGTTATGGAGTGGGTGTAAAGGGGTATAGGGTGTGGTGCAATGAGTCAAAAAGAATTATTACTTCTAGAGATGTAGTTTTTGATGAAAAAAGTATGTTAGTCTCTAGTATAGAAAAGCCCATTGAAAATAATGTAAATGATGTTGTAATTGACAATAGTGCACAAGAGGAGGTTCAACCTCCCAATATTGATGAAAATGTAATAGGTGAAGAAGATCAACAAAGATCTCCTCCCTTGTCAACTTCAAGGCAAAGGAGGAAGATCGTGGCTCCAAGAAGGTACATTGAAGAGTGTGATTATGTTGCATATGCTCTCACAATTGCTAGCGAAGTCGAAGGGTTGCATGAACCAAGTACGTACAAGGAGGCTATGGCCTCAAATGACTCAAGCAATTGGTTGATAGCCATGAAGCAAGAGATGGAATCACTTGCGAAAAATCAAACTTGGGATATTGTTGAAGCACCAAAGAAAAAGAAGATTGTTGGGTGCAAGTGGATATTCAAGAGGAAGGAGGGTCCTTCTAGTGGTGTTCCTCCCATCTACAAAGCTAGAGTTGTTGCAAAAGGATACTCTCAAATCGAGGGTGTCGATTATCATGAGGTATTTTCTCCCGTTGTTAAACACTCTTCTATTAGAACTCTTTTAGCTTTGGTTGCGATGGAGGATATGGAGTTGCATCAATTGGATGTGAAAACCGCATTTCTTCATGGTGAACTTGAAGAAGAAATTTTCATGAAGCAACCGGAAGGCTTTGAGGTTGCCGGTAAGGAGAATCATGTTTGTAGGTTGAAACGATCATTGTATGGGTTGAAACAATCGCCTAGGCAATGGTACAAGAGGTTCGATTCTTTTATAATCTCTCATGATTTTACTAGAAGTTCTTATGATAGTTGTGTTTATCTTAAGAAACTTGAAGATGGTTCTTTGTTGTATTTGCTCTTATATGTTGATGATATGTTGGTTGCTTGTAAGTCTTTGCTTGAGGTGGAGAACTTGAAAGTGTTGCTTTCAAGTGAGTTTGATATGAAGGATCTTGGTGAAGCCAAGAAGATCCTAGGTATGGAAATTTTGAGAGACCGGGCTAAGGGTGTCTTGTTCCTTAGCCAAAGGAAGTATATTGAGAAGGTTGTGAAACGCTTCTCCATGGAAGATGCTAAAGGTGTGTCTACTCCTCTTGCCTCTCATTTTAAATTGTCCAAATATTTGTGTCCTCAAACAAAGGAAGAAGAAGAGCAAATGGTGGGAATCCCATACACTAGTGCCGTTGGTAGTGTCATGTATGCCATGGTATGTTCTAGACCCGACATTGCTCATGCGGTGAGTATGGTAAGTAGATATATGTCGAATCCGGGTAAGGGACATTGGGAAGCACTAAAATGGTTGTTGAGATATTTGAAATGTACTTCTAACCTTTGTCTTATGTATGGGAAGGACTCAAGCAAGCTAACCGGGTTTTGTGACTCGGATTATGGTGGTGATCTTGATAATAGGAAGTCTACAAGTGGGCTCGTGTTCACTTTGGGTGGTTCGGCTATTAGTTGGCAATCATCTTTGCAAGATGTGGTTGCCCTTTCTACAACCGAAGCGGAGTACATAGCCGCCGCCGAGTCATTCAAAGAGGCAAAGTGGCTCAAAGGTCTTGTTGGTGAAATGTGCAATAAGGTGTGTTCGGTAAGGGTGCATTGTGATAGCCAAAGTGCAATACATTTGGCTAGAAATCAAAACACTTTTCATAGAAGGTCCAAACACATTGATATCAAATACCACTTCATCCGAGATGAGGTGGAGCACAAAAGGGTGATTCTAAAGAAGATTGATACTAGTGAAAACCCGGCCGACATGATGACTAAACCATTGCCTACAACCAAGTTTGAGTATTGTGTTGACTTGGTTGGATTAGCTCCTTGCTTGATGTGATGCCCTTCTATTGGGGCATTGTGGTGTGTATGTTTTTGTTAAAGCTTGTTTTTGTATTCTTGTTAATGAAGTGGATTGTTGTTTGTTTTGACTTGGGTGTACTCAAGTCAAGGTGGAGATTGTTGTGAATGTGTGACTTGAGTGCACATGTGTTGTGTGCATTCATGGGTGACTTATAGGATGGAATCCTATGTAGGTCATGAATGGGTTTTAAGTTGATAGCTTAATGTATGTCTTGAATGTGGAGATTAAGTGTTAAGATTAATTGGTGAATTGATTAGACACTTAATTGAGGTTTTTATGATGAGTTATGAAGGGTTTTATGATGAGTTATGCAGAAATGTAAAGATGCTCTACTATGCAAGATGAACAGAAACTGTCCAGAAGGGTTCTGGTGGTCGCTCGACCTCCGCTCGACCGGCCGCTCGACCGAGCGGATCCGCTCGACCCGAGCGAAAATGTTCTATTTGGTCGAGCAACAAGTCAGAATGTATCCAGTAGCTTCTGTTTCTCCGCTCGACCCGCTCGCTCGACCCACCTACTCGCTCGACCCGGTCGAGCGAAGTCTCTGACAGCATAGGATGCTGTTTTTCAACGATCAACTTACCTTGGGGAGTTACAACTCATTGAATATCAGCTATTGAAGACTCTAATTGCTGTTTAATATGTCAATTACTCTCTACATTGATTCTTATGTAACTTATGGAGTAATCTAGCATTATAAATAGTGAGGAAGAGTGATCAACCAAATACATCAAACACAAACCCTTAGCCTAAACACATAGCCTTTTGTTTATCTCTTACACAATTGTAATACTTCATTGTAAGAGTGTTTTCTCATAAAATAATACAAAGCAAGCATCTACACACCACGGGGGACGTAGCCATTATTGGGTGAACCTCCTTAAATCCTTGTGTCAAGTTTCGCAATTTATTTTTCGTTCATACATAGCTAGTTCATTGCATTTTCTTATAGTTCATCAAGTTCTTTGGTATCGTATCGATCCTAGCAACTATTTCACTGAGAAACTAGTTTAAAAAGGGTTAGTTCAGTCAGGATCGGTTTCGATTAATGGGGTTGTACAGCTGTTTAAAAAAGGGGTAAAAAATCTTCATTTTGACGCAAAAAAAAAAAAACATAAAACTAATGTTTCTTATTTAAGACGTTCTTTAGCTTTGTATTCTTATTGTTTAAATTGTTGTGTTATATTTGTGTTATTTGACCTATTGTTTTTGTGGTATGATGCATTTTAGACTTTGAATGTTTCTTTATGTTTAATTATTTTTATTTGATTGTATAAAATTATGTTGCTAATTTATCATGATTTACTAGGCGCTAAAGTCAAAAACAAATTTTAAAAAAAAAATTCAAAAAATATTTTTTTAATTTTAATTCGATGATAAATTAAGAAATCCCGCAAATTTTTTAAGTTGATTCCCCCAAAATAATGGTAACCCGTTAGGTCAATCCAAACCCGCCAGATATCCAGACTTCCAGAGTAATCCGATCCGAAACTAACTCAATTTGAAACTGACCCGGCCTGAAAATGACCTGATTAGTGTTGATTCATCCAAAAATCCGACAGATCAATTGTTTCAAAGGTATGAATGTGAAGGTTGATCTCACAAATTTCCCTTGTCAAGGATCTCACAGTATTCAGCTCGTCGTTTATGATCGGTCGCAAGCTCTATTAATGGAAGAGAATTAGCAATATGTTAGTGACAATCAACTTAGTAAAATCTAGTCGATTATGTACGTATAGCGTAAGATCTATAGAAGTAGGGATAAATCATATCATATTTTTGTTGGCTATGGATCACAAAGAACATATTCTGTTGGTCCATTATATATTGTCTTCACTTATAATCAAAAATATTAGGTCATAAAATGAACTTGATTCTTGATACTATACCCATTATCTAAGAATAGGACTTTAATGAAAAGAAATTTGACAATATTATATTCCTATTTATACATGAGCTAGACATGATTATATATATATTACTCTTATAATTTCTTATGTTGTAAATTTTGTATTTTTAGAGGTTTTATATTATTGATTAGTCATAAAGTGTAATAATTATAGTTGAAAAGGAATAAATTAAATTAGAAAAAAAATATGAGATTGACTTGGCCACCCTTATTTAAGACTAGTGTAGAAACACGTGCAATATATGCACGGTTTTTTTTAGCATCGACGACAAATATAAATATATGATATACATATTATGCGGTTGAAATACTCAATTTTGACAGTTATATGTATAAATTAACTCTGTAATTTTAGGAATTGTCAAAAATATAATATGCAATGTAATTATATTTTCTAACTAACCCAATTTAACTAAAAAAATATTAGTAAAAGATACATTAACGATTGAGATATAATTGGTCATGTTCAAATGTCCTGACTTTTTTCTCTAGCCAATAAATGAGTTTCATTTGACAATATTTCTTAAGTTGTGATACTTTGAATTTTCCAAGGTTTATAGTAGAAGTAACACAATATATAAAAAGAAAATACTTACATTTAAAAAATTAAATCTTGTTGCTACCATGTAAAATTTGTCTTTATTTAACGCCTTAAGTTGGAGTATGTGTGACTTAAGTAAATAAAAGAAAAGGTTAGTGGTTGCCATGGTGGACCAACCGAATAAGTTCTTAGTCATCAAAATGTATTAGAATAATATTTTTCCTTTTAGTTGCATGACTATATATATGAGCATTCTATTGAAGCACAATATATCACATTCTCAAGTCAAAAGTAAATTGTTATAAACTTCAACACATTCTGCAACTAAGAAAATGGCTCAAGAACTCGCTAAGGTGCGAAGTTGCTATTGGAATCTTTGTCCTTTTCTTTTGTTAAATGTTTAAAATTTACTGTTATAATTTCTCTTTCCTTAAGAAATATTTGTTTCAATAATTTAAATTTTGCAGAGGCAAGAGATCGTTAAGTACGGACCTTATGGTTCCAAATTATGTGAAAACTTTTCTATGAAACTTGAAGGATGCGAGCGTATCAAAGAAGTCATAATAAGGCATGGATTTATTGTTGATGCTATCGGGTTCGTGATTGAGAAGCCATGCGGTGGATCCTTTACTAAAATGTTTGGTGGTTGTCTCGGAAGAGAATCCAGGGTTAGTTTCACAATTATAACCAATTACGGATATTTTGTGTAATTTTCTTGAAATTTTACCTAAATTTATGTATGTAATTAAATTAAACTCCAATGTGGTGAATTCATAACACAAATTAGCGGAACATATGGAAACTACAAAAACCAATGCAATGAATGCGTTATTGCTACATTGAAGATACACACCAATTTGAATCCATGTGGATATGGTGCATATGGACAAGGAAGAGATGTTTCAAATGTTTGCAACTTTGCTTCACCATGCCCACCTGAAGGCCCTGTTGTGGGGTTCGTTGGAAGGCACAACAACTACCTTCAATCTCTTGGAATGTTGGTGGAAAAGGTAATATTCCATGTTCGAAACTTAATATCGTAGTTGGTTCATACTATAACCAAGTAAAATACTACCTCCGTTTATATTTATGTGCAACTTTTGCCATTTTTGTCCGCTAAAAATTATGTGCAACTCATTTTTTTCTTTCCCTTTTTAGTTAAAATAACCTATCTAAATACCTATCCCATCATTGTCTCTCTCCTTTAATTACCTATCACATCATTTTCTCTCTCCTTCTTTTCCCTTAATTACTAATCCCTACTTCCTCTCTCCTTCTTTCTCTTACTTACCTATCCCTACTTCCATCATTTTCTATCTCCTTCTTTCCCTTAATTACCTATACCTACTTCCTCTAATTTCTCCCTACAAAGTTTTGCATTGGCAACCGTGCTTGGGCTAAAAGTTGCACATAAATATAAACGGAGGTAGTAAGTGTTATTAGTTGTCTAATTTCATTCATTTATTTTTAATACTATTTAAGTATGAGAAAATGACAACAAGGCAGATAAAACAAATATATAAGAATACTATGAATAAAAACATAACAAACTTATCTCAAGTAAATCTTTTGAACTTTATTTTACATGTAATCCATGTTACATCGTATACCAGTTTCATAAAAAAATATATTATTTTATAGAAAAATTTAATAATGATTTGTCAATTTGCGTTAGTTAGTTATTGTAATATAATCTTAGTGACTTTTAGTATTAATTTTAATATTGTTGATTGTTAATTAAAAGAAAATATTAGTTTATTGAATTATTAAGGAATTGTTATCTAGTAAGTAAATAATATTCATTTGGAATATATACAATGGAAAAAACAAGTTAGATTTTATGATGTATATATTAATTACATCAACATATATATTTGAAACAAACTCTCAACATCTAAAATATTTTGTTTAAGGATTGTTGTATTAAAAATAAAACTTGTGTGCACGAATTTGTTTTCAGTAAAAAGAACTTCACAATTTTTGCTAATAATTAAGAATATACATTCTATTAATATATATCAAATATTTCAACTATTAATAACACACTAACTAAACAAATATAAAACTATAACAATATTTAAAATTAATTTATAAAAGTTTTTAAAAAAATCTTTTTCCCACTACAATAACATAGTCATAATCGTATTTTAGACAATAATAATATTAATAATAATAATTTATGTGCTAAACAGAAAAATAGAAGTATAATATTAATACAAGAAAATTCAAATAAATGTACATTCTATTAAAACAATCGCAGTTTTAGTTTGATGTATTAAATATTAATATAAAAGTCAAAAATCAATTAGCTATAATAATAATATAGTAATTGATTATAGTAGAGTCAAAAATATTAAATATTAAATATAATAAAAATGATTTTTGAAGGGAAATTTTTTATCAAAGTATGACATATGTGTAGTTTGTGTAGTTGATGATATTGGTAATGTAATATTTTAGTGATAGATGCTTATTCATTGTTACTAGACTAATGTCACAAATAATAGTTTGTTAATTTTTATTTCAAAAATTTATATTTATTTTTCTTGTGAAATACAGGAATGCGGATGCTCTAATTAAAATAACCTCAAGCATGGAACAAAAAAGTTTCATCCAAGATGCCCGTAATCCCTAATTTTCTATTTTCAATAAGCCATATTGTATTCCATCAATGGCCTCTCAAGTGTGATTTGTTATCATAGCTTGAGTGAATGTTGCGTTTGTTTTTATTATGTGTTGTACTATTATAATATAAGTTGTCTTTTTATTTTATATATTTTCCTCTAATTTTTTTTCTTGATTTTATATATTATAAGAATATGATAAAATAGCTAAAGTAAAGAGAAAGATAAAGCCGTGTTGAATATTATGGCTTTTAAATATGAACTAATAATTAGCATGAAAAATGCAAAGTAAATCAACCAATCCACATGAAGGTATTACAAGTACAACAAAGGTTAAGCATTGAGCTTAGTTTATTTATATTACAACAAAGGCCTACCAATGGATTAGACTCGATTGGGATTACTCACTCTTTGACTTTGCTTTGGATAAAACACGAATTTATTTTTTAGTCCATCGTCATTCGGAGTCGAATTATACATACTCCAACTTTGCTCTGACTCAGACTCTCAAACTTCCAACGAAGTTCGGATTATTGTCAAGCTTTTTTCTTATCGATATTATACTAATGATTTTAAAGCATAAAAAAATTCATAGAGCAGTCCTTCAAGTAAAAGTTAACAAACAAAATATGCCCCTCAAATTCAACTTAAAAAAGGATAATCCCACAATTATAATTAAACGAAATAGTTCTTCAAATACATCTTAGCAAAGAAAATATTTTAAAAATTCTGTAACAAAAAAAGTTACATAAATGATCAAGTCTTCAATTTTTCATGCTCAACATCATTGAAACCAAAAATACCGCAATTAAGACTTTTGAGTATTATATATAATTGATATAAAAACATAAAGGTAAAGGTAAACTTGACTTATTATGAAATACGAATCGAACTTAGACTTTTTACTTGAATTTGACATTTAATATATGACTCAAATGTCAAGTTCACAAATTTAATTTGAATAAATTTATTTTCATTTTATTTTTAATTTGAAGTTCAAATTTTTTTTTCTAAATAAAAAATGGCTTAAATTTAAATTGGGTATCAAATGTAGGGTCGAGTCGAATGTCTGAGTAAGATCAAAGTTGCAATCGGGCGGGAGCATCGTATTTTTTATGAGGTCCAACATAAATCCATTTCTAAATCGAACTGAACTATTTGATCAAATTTAAAGTCAAGGTTTCTCTCGAATTCGTATCATATTAAATTTCTTTGATCGAAACGTATCAGAAGTATCTATATAATTTCATTAATCACCATCATCATTTTATCATACATTTGTAATTCTTACGATGTCACACTCCAATTCTATTGATTCAATATAATTTTCAATTTAGCATTATGTATTCCCTACATTTCTTATTGTATGACATTAATTGAATATTTATGTAGTCCGGGATTTTCACAAGTAATCATCAAGCAATCATTTTGAAAATAAAACACCCAACACTTTGCTCTGGTTTTTCTATTACATACACAAGGGTGAGGCAAACCAACCCGTGACTTGATTCACGAACAGACGGGCAAGGGCAACAAAAACAGATCATCGAATAGAAAACGGGAAGACGAGGAAGAGGGAGAAGAAGATATCTCACAAACATTACACACATTTGTTCCATATGATCACAAATACTTTATCAACACAAAGATAGCAAGAACTAGAATCACAATCCCGGCAACTGATAATAGTAGGCATAAGCATGAGCAACTGTCCTTCGTTTTCCTGTTCAGAATCGCTAGACTCCTCGAAATACGCTGTTTTGTGGGATTAAAACATCAGAAAATGGGGCAAAACAAGGAAATAAACAAGGAAGTAAACATATCAATCAACACAGTTGTTGCATGAGACGGTCTCACCGTGAGACGCGCCTCATAGATGTGTTAAATAGCCCAACTCATACAAATTGTGAGAATACGAGTTCTTTGTTTTGAGGTTGTCTCACAGTGAGACGGTTTCTACAAAAGTAATTGACCAATCAGATATGCCAGAGAGCTAATTAGGGGGTTCCTCAACAATACCACAAAGCTAATTGCGGAGTACTTTTATGTGAGATGACAAAGTCTACCATTCCAAACATAGAGTATGTATCCTAAGTTTCATCGAAAAAACTGTTTACTAGCACCCTCGGGGATCTGATGCAACAAGTCATGCCTCTTAATATGATTAGAGACGAACAGAAACGGGGGCAGCAAAGAAAGATCAAAAGACTACCTGTAGTCGAGAGCCTGTAAATTCAATATGTTGATCCAGATTATCCTGCCCACAGACAACCAAATAAACAAGTAAATAATGCTAGCATTACGTAAATATGAGTTTCGAATATCTTTGAAATATCAAAGATAGTGCAACAATAATTGAACGAAAAAGTCAAACACTTTACAATGAGCCTTGTATGCAACTCAAGTTCTTCATTTACAGCGAGTGCGATATGTTTTGTACTTATAACAGTCTCCTCCAACTGCTCAAGCCCTTCATCTTGCTCTGATCATACGCAAAATTCAACATTTATTTGAATCCACTAAGTCTCAAAATTTATAGGATCCATTTCAAATAAGATTAAGTAGCTTGCCTTTCATGATTTGCCTTTGAAGACTAACAATGCCTTGATTATCCAGCCCAGCAACTCTAGCCATGGCATCAACAGGTTTAGTATTCGGACCAAGTAAGCTGTCTCTGTTGGCGAAATTTGACATGTTCAAAGTGCTTGCCATCTGGTTAGTCTTCGTTCTTAAATTTGAAAGCATGTCCTTACGGCGATTCAACTCTTTCTCTGATCTGCAATTTCAGAGGAGAACACACTCCATGAGAAAATAACCACAAAGGTTAAAGTAAAACTTCCATAGCATTAACAAACTCCTCCAATGGGCATAGTCAAGTGGGAGTTTTTTATTTGCTCAATGCAAATATTTATCAACTTTTAATATTTAACTATGTAAAAATAGAGATAATAAGGTTCGAATAAGTGCATTGACATGTGTACCAAACTTCGTGGTATTTTACACTGGCGACCACATCTCTATCCTTGGCACAAATCTCTCACAATAATTACATTTCTCTGTGACATAACTTCTAGCCACTAAGGCAATATAATTAAAGCTTCATTGCAATATCATCACCCAACCGTACTTTTAATAGAGAAATCTATAGTCAATGATAGAACAAGATCCATTTTTGCATCACATCTACAAGATCCCTTAGTATAGACCAAAGAAACATCACTCCATCATTGTGATTGAAATGGTTTTCTACCCATGAGGATCCCACAAGAGCACCTTCTACATGTAATAGGCCATGAACTATAGATTAAAAAAACATTCTGAAGGAATTCACAAGATGTAATCCCATTTTTACATTATGACTAGAGATGACCAACGATATTGACACTTGAGTGACCAATGGGTAGAGAAACTTAAAAGAAAAAGAAGTATCAAAAGTTTCTTCATGGTAGTCTCAAGTTTGAAGTACCATTTTTACAAATCTCTTTTAGTGCATAAATTCTTTTTCATAGATTGTAACTAATGATAATTTTTGGATAGGTGATCCATTTCAGTGGTCGTCCACATGAATTCTCATTCTCCAACTAATTTCGATAATCTATCATCTTAACTTGTACATCCAAATCTTTCATATCCTTTTTCAATCCTACTTTGTGGGTCATCATCGATCATCTTCACCCTCTTTTTCAATCCCTCAAGTTCCCACAATCTATCCTACTTGCCGGTTGATCACTAACCCACAATTGCACATGTCCAAACCATCTTTAATAATTTTCTTTCATCTTTTCCTCAAAATCTATAACTTCTAAACCATTTCATAAGTCCTCGTTTTGAATTCTATCCCAGAAAATATGTCCACTCATAATTCTAAGCATCCGCATTTGCGCTACTCCATGTTGCTAACAATTTTCATTGTATCATTTCTTTCTGTATTATGTCAAGAGGCATAATGTTAACAATAAGAAATGGATGGGTAAGTAGACAACTAAAAAACCGAAGATGTTATCAGTTAAACCATTTCAACTTTTTTATAACCCTTCCTTCTACATCATAACCACTACTCACAAGACTCATAGACAACACAAAACAATGATCTTTTTTTTATCAGTAACACCACATTGAAATAAATACTATATATTTGTGAAATAAAATATCTTGAATGGGAGATGCCTTTTCTATGTAAGACATCATAAAGAAGTAAAGTATGAAAGACATCCCTATAAAAACATAAGACAACGCGGTAAAGATGATGATAGAATATAAAGGTTATAAGTTCATAATTCCAAATCAGCAGCAGTAAAAAGCTCCACCAAAATGCTATTATTATTTTTTATGAATAAACTTAAACAGTTAAAGGAAAACGTGAAGTACTTCCCTATCCCTATAGCAAAAAGTCGGAGTTGTTTGGTTATCAATCTAAGCTTCCATGCTATTTTCAAGTCCGCAATTACAGAAGCAAAAGCCAGTGGGATCGGATGAGCTAATATAGACATCATGGTAAGAGAAATTAACAATAAATGTGTGGAAAATGTTGTTGAGAAGTATAAGCGAAAACCATTCAATTTCTCAATTCTAAAGCATTGGTTTATGAAATAGAACTAATTTAACATAACAAAGGTAAAAGAAACAAACTCACATAGACTGCTTACTAGGAAGCTTAGCTAACAAGGATTCTAGGCTATCCAGTCTCGTCCCCAAGATTGTTATCTTTCGCCGTATAGCTGAAAAGTGGCGTTGTGAATCTGGGCCAGAACCCGACTTTGCAGTCTTCTCAGATATCATGCCATTGATATCTTCGGCTAATTTGTTCGCTTCGTTGTACTCCTTCATCCAAGAGTCACCAGATGTCGAAGCCATCAAATCTTTCAAGAAAACAAATTATTCTTAATTCTATAACTCAATTCCATCTTTGTTTTCAAAGTAGTCAAATTTAAGAATTTGAGAATGACTTGCTAAACCTTGTCATTCTCAAATTCATCATTTATGATTTCATAATTGACATCAAGAATTTGAAAAGAAATACATATTCGCAAACACAACCTAAAAGATTTTCAAATGTTAACGAATTTAACATAATCACACCAATAAAAGTAAAAAACCATCCTTGAACTATAAAAAAATTTGGGAAATTCCACGTGGTAACCCTGAGGTTTTGGGTTTTCCACGTGGTAACCAAAACTTTTAAAAAATCTACGTGGTAACCCTGAGGTTTACGTAATTGTTCCACCGTGACCTTTTTGCACATAAAAACGTTAGCAAATGTTAATTTCGGAGCTCTAAGGTTGTTGTATGCCTATTTATGCGACTCCTCATTTCAAATGCCATTAGTTTCAACAGTTTTCCCCAAAACATAAACCCAAACTCTACCATCTTTCATCCAATTTATATTTTTTCTCCCAAATCCAAAGATAGTAGAGTTAGGGTTCATATTTTGGGGAAAAAGCTTCCAACTGATGGCATTTGAAATGGTGAATCACGTAAATAGGCGTACAACAATCTTTAAGCTTCGAAATTAACGTTTTCTAACGTTTTTCTAACATTTAATGTGCAAAATGATCACGGTGGAACAATTTGGTAAACCTCAGGGTTACCGCGTGGATTTTTTAAAAGTTTTGGTTACCACGTGGAAAACCCAAAACCTCAGGGTTACCACGTGGAATTTCCCAAAAACTTTTAAAGAAAAGGTTATGATAAATTCTCAAAAATCCTCCCAAATTTCACAGGAATCAAAATGCACACAATATATTTCCAAAGAAAATGCACACAATTAAGTTATCATCAACAAAACAAATGTAAAAAGCCAATAGGAATTATAAAGAGTAGAGCCTGATGATTCGAAAAGTGCCATCTTTTATAGTTGCAACATCTCTTCCAAATAGCTTTCACACTTTTGTAGAAGACCTTCGCCTTGTCTACTCTCAATATAGGGAGCCCAAATTCATAAAACGAGAATTTTAATAACCAAAAATAAAAGTTTTGCTTAATTAGTTGGACTATATAACCCAATGCTAAATGCGACTGTCTTAAATGAGAATTTGTTATAAACTAAGTGTACACGATACCTGATGCACACCTTAGCCATGCTACAAACAACCTGGCCCATCTATCACATGATGCCTATTCCCCCACGCGTGAACAAAATAAATCAAAACCACCGCGACCAAGAGATGACACCATGCATCTAATCCTACTCGATTCCACTAGAAGGCAAACACATCAACGGTACCCCTTAAGCACTACAGATATTGATCATTCGGTGCAATCCCAAGCATGAAATCAAGAGACACACCTTATATCACACACCATGTTTTATACCCACTCCTACACTTTGGGTTTGGGCTTCCCCTAGGGTAGCTTACAATTTTGCAAGAAATTGCAAGCCGACCAATCACAAATGTGACACAGACAGAACACTAATGTCAGAACAATGAAGTTAAACATTTTCTTCAAGAAAACAACATTCTTAGTGCAAAATGTTGCCTGCATCACTGTTTCACGATTCTTTTATGAAGGTTTTTAAGCTTATCAAAATCAAAATATAGGCCAAGACAACCGCAAAACTATTTGCATCAACTGCAAAAAACCCTTTTTCTACCGGGTAATCGAAACCGCATTATTTTCACTTAATCAACAATGAAGCTTGTAAAATTCAAAACACTCAAAATCAATATATACATAAGTATGAATATACCATCCCATTAATATCAAATTAAGATGCAAAAAAAGTATTTGAGCGGTAAACAAATCAACTATTAAAAACATTGTAACTCATTTCATTAATCCCAAAGAAATGCAAAGTAAAACCAGCTAATTTCAGTCAACTACTTAATATTTCAATTTCTCAGATAATGAACAGCAAGAAATCTATTAGTGAAACTATTCTTCAAACAGAAAACCCAAATACATAATCAAAACTTATATGGAAACTTTATTCCAACAAACCACTACAGAACGCTAACGCAAAAGAATATTAACGAAAGATGGGGAAAGCAACCAATTAAAGCTTACCCACCAAAAAAAAAAAGAACAGAAAAAAAGATTAAGTTGTAAAAAGTGGAGAAATGGATCTTGAACAATGAAATTAATCAATTGAGCCGAAAAATTAACATGATTTCAGCTAATAAATTAAACATTAAACTTATCCAGCAGATTAAATTATAAGAAAGTGGGGAGAATAAATTGACTAAGATCATTCGATCAAATCACAATAAATCAAATAAAAGAAGGTAATAATTATTAGGGATAGAACTAGAATTGTTTCAGTTACCTTTTTTCTTTGAAGTTAGCGTCAATGGTGATGATCAAAGGCGTTTGATAGAAAGAGAAAATGGCGGATGGGAAGAAACGAAGCACGTCGAAGCCACCGTTTACAGCCAAGATTTGATATGCCGGAGTCAAACGACTTTTTTTGTTTATTGGCTGATCAAACGACGTCGTTTTGGAGATTTGATTTTTGAAGGTTTTTGGTTTTCACAAAGTTAAAGGCTTTAATGTCAAAAGGTTTTTTGTGGCAAATTATAACTTTTTTTTTTTTTTTTGAAGAAATGACAAATTATAACTTTACTTTGGTGAAAGTAATGCTTATATAAACTTTTTATGAAATCACATTTTATTAATCACTTTAGGATTCATATGGGATGAAAATTTGCAAAAAGTTGTATAATGAGTTTTCAAAATTTTATAACTTTAACGAATTTATCGATTTCAATATAAAAGTATACGAATAGAGTTTATCTAAAGGATATTTTTTCTTATAGAAATATCATGGATGATTGCTCGTGTACACTATGCGGCATCATTTAGTTAACCATCCGTTGTTTTAACACCCTTACGCACATCATCATTTCTTAAATTTGATGATTAGATTTCCACCCTAGATATGTCTATTTAACAAAAATATTGACAAAAGTATTGATTTCGTGCATATAAAAGAAAAGATATTGCATGTTTTTTGGGATAACTTTTTTTTAGTAAAAGGTCTATAATTTTAATCTATTTGTTCATAATTTTCACACAGACAATATTGTTTTTTTCCTTTATAAATAAACAATTGCAAGTACTTTTTAAAAAATTTAAATTTATTCATCATTTTTTAGTTTTCTTAATCATTTATATTATTAATCCACTTTTCTTCTTCATCAAAACATTTTCATTGGTATTATTGTTTGCTCACTGTTATTTAAAAAGGTGTTATGAAAGTCGAAGATGAGCAGAAGTATAGGATTAGATAAAGATGTAAAGAATCTAGACTTACAAAATAAAATGTAGAATATTAGAAAGGATAGAGAAAAAGATCAATCTAGATGGCCGGCATTTAATATAACAATATTAATTCATATAGTGATATAGTCAATCCTAATCGTTTGGAGTTAAGCTCTAGCATCATTGTTGTTACGATTTCATCCATATATTTCTTCGACTTTTTCCTAAAGGACATTATTTTGCTCACTTTTATCTCTATTTGATGTGCTCAAATTTCATCTTTTTATCAAATGTACTATTGATTTTGTCATAATTGTTGCTTGATTATTATAATATATTTTCAATTCTTAATTGTGGTTACTGATTAGGACTTTAGTAGTTATTAAACTCAAAATGGCCGGTTAATTGCACACAATTATTGCAAGATAGTGATGTAACAGAACACCCAACCTACTCTATACCTTTTCTTATCCTTTACCAATTCCTACATGATCCGCATTTAAGTCTCCTAAGTGACCGTCTTTCTGAGAGACGTCTTTTACGTCCAATCCATCAAAGCTTACTTTCTACTTTTACTACATATCTTTTGTTATGGGTCAACCCAATAAGAATTATTATTATTATTTTGCCCAATTTGTGAATTATTATTGATAATAATAATACAAACATTATTATTAATTCTTCAACAACAAGCCAAATCAATGCAAATTAAGGGTAATGAAGGAAATTTATTGTAGAATTATTCACACAACATAATTGATAATCAATTGGAAAATCCATCCAATCAAATCAGGAAAATAATTCAAGAAAAATCAAATTTTGATCAAGTAATTACAAATTATAAATTACAATTAACATAATTATTTAATTGATTATCATCATCCAATAACAGACCAACCTTCTTCATCTTCATCCATAGGATTCATCAAATAAGAAACATCATAGAATCCCACATACCCATCATCATTATCATCTGTTACACCAACATGAACAATAATTTCATCATCATCATCATCATCATCATCATCATCATCAACATGAACATTAACAACATCATCATGATGAGAAGCAGCTGCAACTAAAATCTCTGTTTTAACTTCATCATCAACATATGAATCACCTCCATTCTCATATCCATGTTCATCATCATCATCATCATCATCATCATCATCATCATAATCATAATCATGATTATTTAATTCATTTAAAATCCCAGAAGCAGAATACCCAGATTTGCGCAATTTATTCAACCCAACAACTCTCCAAGTAACTTGTTGACAATTAAAAGCAGAATCAGATGATTTAAGTTTGTGGGTACCTTTAGATTTATCCCTAGACTTTGAAACTGGATGAAAATGGCACCCAGAACATCTAACTTTCTCACATTTACCTGTAAATTTAGAATGATTTGTGGGTTTATTTGAAATCTTAGCAAAAATTCCAGCAGTTGGTGGGGAATCAATCTTGTTAAGGATTCGAGAATTAGGTCTAGGATTTAATGGTGATGGTAATACATGGTATGTTCGAACCATTCCATGTGGACGACCTTCTCTTCTCATTTTTGGGTTTTTTTTTTTTGGGGATTTGTCTTTTTTTTTTTCTGGGTTTGTTGGTTGAAGGGGGAATATAAAAGGGGAAGAACAAAAGATTTAATCTTTAAAAGCACAATCTTGAAATTATGGAGGTGTTTTATGCCTTTATTTATAGGAAGGTAGAAGTTGGGTTTGACTTGGTGGAATTTTACTTGTAGAGCAAGAATTCGTGGAGAGCAAGGAATTTGCTTCACTTTTATGGGGTTGACTAATTTAGTTAGGGTGTTTAGCATGTACTTGTTCCATTTTAGTTGCATTATTGAGTTTAACACATTTTTTAAGGGTCGTCAAATCAGTATGGTAAAAGTAAGAATGATTTATGATTGATTGTGATATGTGGGGTAGAAATAAAAAAAATTATTATAAATAGATAGTGGTTGTGACTTGTGGGTATATTAAATAATTAATAAGTTGATGTATGATTGATGGTGACAGTGGGGTAGGAATAAAGTAAAGATAAAATAAGTATACTATATTTGCTAAAATAGTAATATTGCAAGTAATATGAAACTTACAAAATGGTGAATTATAAATTTGAGAATATAAGATTTAATCTTTAAAAGCACAATCTTGAAATTATGGGGGTGTTTTATGCCTTTATTTATAGGAAGGTAGAAGTTGGATTTAACTTGGTTCAGGTTGATTGATTAGATGGAAGACAACAATTGTTGCGTTAAATAGTTTACAATTTATGCGTTGAATGTAGCTGAAGAAGATGAGTTGTTTGAGCCTATAACTAGTGATGGACACGGTTCAGGTTGGGCGATTTCAATTCCGATTTCATTCAGTTTCAGTTCCTAAAAAATAGAATCTGATTCGGACCTTTGTATTTCAGTTTCCAGTTTCAGGTGTTTTCAAACGGTTTCTTAGCGATTCAAGATATGGTTGATAGTGGAATAACTCTCGAGTTGGGTGAGTTGGATCATTGGTTCAATTTTATTTTACTTCATTATAATTATAATATAAAGAAACTTATAAGTTACTAATAATTTAATGTTCTTTTTATAATCACTTCCTTTGTAAGTTAATTTATTAAATTCATCATCAATTAAATGTTGTAATTAAGTTTATGGTAGAGATATTATTTTATTGAATGATAAATTTAATGTATGGAGGATAGTGGAGATCAAAAACATTAAAAAATTATTAAAAGAAAGTTAACGGAAAAAAAATGGGAATTTTAATATTATAAAAATATTTTTATAAAGTTAGCGGGAAACATGTGGGGCCAATAATTAAGTATTATAAAAATATAAAAATGAAATTAGTAGAAAATATATAGGGACCATAAATGTTATTAATTATTAAGATATTAAAATGAAATTAGTAGAAAACCATTTTCGGTTATCAACCGGTTCGGTTACTGTCGATTCGATAAACCTACAAATGAAACACATTTTCGGGTCGGTTTACTTTCGGTTTCGGTTCGGGTCACTTTTGACCAGCTCTAACGATTAGTTATATTATTATTCAATTATAAAGTACTTGCATTTATACGGACAAAAATGTGAAGCAAAATATTTATTTCTAAAACATAAAAACAATTGAGGAAAAAAAAATCAGTTACATAGCATTTGAGCATAATATTTATTTCTTATTTTTATTATAATGTAATAGCTTTGATCAGTTATCATAAATAATACTTGTTCTAAAATTAGGTAATCAATATGAATTTGATTGAGGTTTTTAGTGGAAACAGGTCGGGTCGGGCTGGACCGAGCTTGATGGGCCCGGCCGTTAAAGCCCGTTTCCTATATTTGAAAGGCCCGACCCGTTTCCACAAGAACCCGATCCGAACTTTATCCGGCCCATTACACAGGTCTAGTCTAATACTGTTGTTGTGTCTTGTGAGCCCCCGTCTCATATTAAGACCAATCAGTAAGTCTCATGGGAAACGGTCTATTCTATAGACGGAATCCATGAAGCCCAGCCCAAAATATAACATTGTATATTTGGGGTTATAATAAATTATTTGGGGTTATAATAACTTATATTAGGGTTATAGAATAGTATATTCGAGGTTATAATACATTACATTTAGGATTATAACATAATATAATTGATATTATAATAAAAAAAATCAGTTAAGGGAAATTGGCTGGCCCAATTTCGTGGTCTATCCTATAGACCGTCTATTATGAGATTTTGTGAAGACCAATAGCCCAATTGATCAATTTAAGGTCATAATTGATATCTTTGGAGTCAAAATTGATATCCTTTATAAGTTACAAAAAATCTCACAAGAGACAGTCTATAGGATAGACCACAAAATTGGGCCAGCCCATTTTCCTTAACTGATTTTTTTAATTATAATATCAACTATATTATGTTATAATCCTAAATGTAAGGTATTATAACCTCGAATATACTATTCTATAACCCCAAATATAAGTTATTATAACCCCATAATTTATTATAACCCCAAATATACTATGTTATATTTTGGGCTGGGCTTTATAGATTCCGTCTATAGAATAGACCGTCTCCCATGAGACTTACTGTATAAGTTATAACTGATCATTTAATTGATCACTTTATATATAATTGAGTAATTGACCACATTAAGGTTTTAATTCATCACTTTAATGTCGAAATTAAAGACTTTTAGGCCAAAACTTAAAAATCGATCATTTTAATGTAAAAATAAATCACTTTTAGGTACATAAATAATTTTTTATTTTAAATAATTTTTTTAAGATTTACTTTAACTTGAAATTAATCGATTTAATGTCAAAATTGATACCTTTAAGATCAAAGTTGAATTTTATTCTATAATTATTGGATTTTTAGACCATTTTAATTTTTAATTTTTTCTTTTGATGAGCTAGCCTATGTGGACAGTCTCAATATGAGACCGTCCACTACAAAAAAAAACGCAAACTTGCGACTAAGGGTTTTAGTCGGTATGTGGTCGGTATAGAGCTATACCGACTACACTGCGACTCTAGCCACTCAGTCGGTATATTTTTGTCGGTAAATGATCTGGGTCGATAAATTAGTCGCAGGTTGCGACTACATGAACATGGTAGGTATTTAGTCGCAAACTGCGACCAATGCTCGTAGTCGTTCATTAGTCGCAACTACCGACTAGGACATAGTAGCTATCTAGTCGCTGTCAACCGAAAACCGATTTTGTAAATATTTATTGTTTTTTTTTTAAAATATTATTTAAATTATTTGCCGACTCATCTCCGACTATACAATAGTAGGAGATTAGTCGGAAAATTCAAACTTTTATTTGACCAGATTTTGACCAAATTTTAGCGCCAAATTTTACCGACTGCTTAACGACGACGATGTGGTAGGAAGTTGGTCGGAGAAGTCAATATTCTGTTGACTAAAAAAAAACTACCGACTAATCACCTACTACTACCGCAGTCGGAAGCTAGTCGGTATGTTTTTAATAATAAAATAATAAAAACTGGTCAAATGTGGTCAATTGTCGTTGACCACATTTGACCAGTTTTTATTATTTTATTATTAAAATAAATTATCGATTCAATTTAATAAATAAACGCAATAAAAGATAATAGTAAACGCATAAATAAAAATATTAAATTTAGAATTAATATATACAACAAATTGTTTTTACATATAAAACTAAAAAAATAAAAATAATAAAAATACAAGGATCATGGGGGGGGAGGAGGAGGTTGCGAGAAGCCCCTTTCGGCGAAAACCGAGCGCATAAAGCTAAGAAGTTGTTGTACCTCTTCGCTCAAGCGCCTATGCTCGGCCACTAGCCGGTCAAACTCCTCCCTCGAAATGTTCGATTGGAGGCTTTGCGTAACTTGGCTCAAGGCATGCTGAAGCTCATCCAACCGCTCATTCGTGAATTGCTCGGGGGGAGGAGTGGGCTGGGTTTGAGTCTCTGGCGCCACAACATCAGCGTAATAGACCGCTCGTTGGGCCTTTGGACACGTAAGCCCTAGAATTGATCAATTAATTAAATATATATCATACATCATATCATACAATATTATAAAAATGCTGGATAATTCAAGTGTCATCCTCTAAGGAGGTATGACAAATATAATTATTTTAGTGGTGAATAATAATTTACCTAATTTAGAATTTAACTCTCTCACCGAGTTTAACTTTCTCACTTTAACTAATTACATGTTTTTAGCTATTTTTAGAGGATCTAATTTGATTACACCTTCTTTTTTTGCTCTTTTTTCTCTCTGTTTTGCTTTATTAATTTACTTGCGTAACTTTATTCAATATCGTCATACATTCCATTTTTCTTTTTTTTTTCTGTGCCTTCTTTTCTTTTTTTTTCCCCTTTTCTAATAATTTTATTAGTCGTCTTAATTGTTAAGATCATTAAATTCAGCAGATATGGAATATCATCATACAATTACAAATCATGATGATGTTATTACTACTATCCAACATGATTTGGTTTGTATCAGATTCCCTGTGATATGTTTAGTATTTTGCTTTATTGTTTTTATTGATTTTTAAATCATTATAGAAATTATACAAATTTGTTTAGTTATACTCTCAAACTTAAAGAAATACAAAGGGCGGGGCTTTATAAAAATGGTATTGAATGTATAATATACTTGGTGCCTAGAGATATCAATTTTATGGGCTAAGGCTTTTTATTTATTTTATTTTATTTTTTTGTTTTGTTTACTTTATTGGTATTCGTAGTATTTTTATTTACGAATAGCGTTAATTGACTAGAAATTTTTGTATTGTTTAGATTCTTACAAGATTTTACTTATTCTCATCAACATCCCTATCTTTACTATTCATTATTAATTCAATTTTATAATCTAAAATACTAGTTCTTCCCACTCAACTTTTGATTATAGTTCACTATTAATTAGTTGTATATTGTATGTGATGATAGAGTAAATTAGACCTTCAAGGAGCTCCAAGTATTGATTATATGGAGAAATCTACTGCTAATAATAATGGAGGAGAAAATTTGGAGAGACAAAATAAGAATGCTCTTCTTATTGAGGTAATTAAGTATTTTTTATATTATCATTATACAGTGGATAACAAAAATATTTTTGATGATTTTTTCTCTCTAATCTTTATATAAATATTGGCTAGAGTTTAATGAAAGTATAACTAAAATAAAAATAATGCATTTAACTTTGTTGAAAAAATATATAGATGGTGCTTCTGAAAGAGGAGATGAAACGACAAAAAATTGAGAATCAAAATTTGAAGAATTCAGTTGATCAGCTAATCAACAGATTGAGAAGGAAATTAAACAGATGATCAAAACAAATCCAAAAAAATCAATAAGGAAAAGGAAATTTTCTGATTTCTTTTTTTTATTATTAATTTGTATGTTTTAATTATAGACAAAGAGCAGATAAAAATATGAGCCGGCAATCCAAAAAACATTTTCCTTTTAACCATCTATTATGTTCAATCGAGTAGTCCATTTCTCATTCGAGGATACCTACTTTTCAGCTACATTTCCACTCTTATTCTTTGTTTAATTTTTGCATATGATGTCTCTTGCTTTTCTATTGCCGCACTCTTCAATACTTCAATGATAATATAAAATCGTACGTATCCTACTACATGCCTAACTAGGGGTGAATACGGTCCGATTTGGTCTGGTCTGGTCTGACACTAAAATTAGACCAAACCAGAAATTCCGGTCTGGTCTGGTCTACAACGGTCCGGTCTGGTCTGGTCTACGGTTTTTCATTTTTATAGTTTTATCCAAATTAATACATGTATTTATGCAAATATTTCACACCTACAATTTAATTTGAAAAAAACCAGACCAGACCATTTAAACCATAGACCAGACCAAATATTGAAATTCCGATTTGGTCCGGTTTGGTTTACGGTTTAGACCAAACTTTATTCAGCCCTATGCCTAACTACATCATATCAATAGATTACTTGGATTTTAACTCAATAATTTAAAAAGACATATTCATTTTTTGATGGAATTTTAATGGATTGAAATACAATATCTCACTAAATAATTTACATTTCAATATTATTTAACATTATAAATGATGTTTGCATTACTATCAAGTGTCAATAAAATAACAATATTTTATATGAAAATAGATTTTAAGGATAAGTTAAAATTGGGGGAAACTGGAGCAACCCACCAGGTCACTTACTCGTCTTAGGTGGCAGATGATATGACCCTTGGTAGTGGATGATGTGGCATTAAAATGGTTCCAAAAAAATTGATTTAGTGTTTGGGAAGCAAATACAATAATTATACATTAATTAACCTACATTAATCCCATACAAATACATAAATAATGTCTTGGAAATAATCACTTTTTAACTCTACAATGATCAGAACGTTTTAAAATTATAATCTGAATTCATTTTTAAATAACCCAAAAAATTAAGGGAAATTCCACATGGTAACATAAATAAGCGCTTCGTAAGATTTGATCCATCTCATTGTAAATTTTATTCATCAATTTTTATATTTTTTAATTATGCATAACTAAAGGTATTAATGATTGAACTAGTATAAAGAATTGTGCAACGCACAAATTTTTAAATATTGTCATGTAAAAAAGCATTAGCTTTAGTAATTTATTCTTAATTTAGATATAAAAATAGAGTCAAGTGAGATCTTATTTGATTCGTCTCATTGTAAATTTTATTCTTTAATTTTTATATTTTTTTAATTATGCAAAATAGAGTCAAGTGAGATAGTATTTGGCAAGAGTGCTATAAACATGACATTTGTCATTTAGCAACTCTTTTATATAATTGTATGATGATTTGCCATTTGGCAAGAGTGCTATAAACATGACATTTGTCATTTAGCAACTCTTTTATATAATTGTATGATATGATTTAGATATAAAAATAGAGTCAAGTGAGATCTTATTTGATTCGTCTCATTGTAAATTTTATTCTTTAATTTTTATATTATTTTAATTATGCAAAATAGAGTCAAGTGAGATAGTATTTGGCAAGAGTGCTATAAACATGACATTTGTCATTTAGCAACTCTTTTATATAATTGTATGATGATTTGCCATTTGGCAAGAGTGCTATAAACATGACATTTGTCATTTAGCAACTCTTTTATATAATTGTATGATATGATGATATGATAACTACATTGAATAGATTATAAAAATTAAATGGTATAATTAGTGTGAATAGGAGAGTGGGTGTATAATAAATTAAGGGCTACATTAAATAGATTATTGGTAACCAAACATAAAAACAATGAAATTTGAATTCACCAATTAGTGTGAATAGGAGCATGGGTGTATAATAAATAAGGGTTACAAATTAAATGACCATTGGTAACCAAACATAAAAACAATGAAATATGAATTCACATTTGTGTAGGATGCAATTTTTGTAAAAAATAGTTTGGGTTGAATCAATTGAAGTTATTTCATAATCAGACAACCTCTATAAAAAATTAGTGATAGAGATTTTAGATGAATTATCTTTTTGGTAAAGAGTATAACACCGTAAGATTAAGGTAAAGGGTTTGTTTAATTTATAGACTTGCTAAATGTACAGTTGTGAGTATCTACGATAATGCCACTACAAATAAGTAACAAAATGGCGACAATTTATTTCATCACCATATAATCGCTAAATGGTTAAAAAAAGTGGTCCCGACGACGGCCCCTAAGGGCGGACGTCATTTTGGTGGACGCTTAACCTTCGCGAAAAATTCAGGAAAATCGGATGCCTTTTTCCTATCGCTATTTAAAATATGATTTATAATGTGCATGACTTAATAGGAGTCCATTCTGAATTAATAACGCTGTTTCTTTTGATTTTATTCCTTAATAAATATATAACCTACCTTTCCTACCAAAAAAGGAATTCCACATGCTAGTATCGAATTTTCATGAAACGTCAATGATAGCACTTTCGTAAAATTTTCCTACATGGTAGCATCCAGTTTATACCTTATCTAACAGCCGTAAATATTTCGTTAAGTTTTTGTCAATTTTTGTTTAATTTACCATTTTGACGTTTCTATCCTTATTAAGTGTTGTTGTCTTTATAATTTGCCCTAAATCATTTTAATGCTTTCAAGTGTTTAATTTACCATTTGGACGTTTAATTCACCGTTTAATTCATCAACGCTCTCAATTGTTTTGAGTACGCAAATTTATGACAAAGGAAATATAAAATACAGATTAGTTTTTATTCATATTATTTAATAAATACTTTATTAATTATTAAAGGATACACAAATACAACTTTTATAACAATCACCACTTGCTTTACCAAAAAATAACAAATAAATATAATAATAATCTAAACACCAATAAAAAAATATTATGCTAGTTAATCAATACCTAGCTCAACAAATCCTTAGATACTAAACAATAAAAACTAATTTCAAGTATAAAAATACATAAAATAATATATAAGTATTATTTTTTATTCGCTTTTATTCTTAGGGAATTAATTAATATTTTTTTTGGGAGGCCTAGGGATCTAGCTAGCTAACTTCATCGATATCTCCAATGGAAGATGACCATCCTCAACATTAAATTCGGTCTCCTTTATCTTCTTTTGATCAACTTCAAAACTGTTTTTTGGGTCTTTCACGCTCAGTTCATCAAAACTTACTTTCTACTTTTACTTTATATCGTTTGTTATGAGTCAACCTAATACGAGATGGTTTCTCAAAGAGACCGTCTGTGATACTTCAGATTTAGCTTGAAAAGGGATTGATAGACTACTCATATCAACAAGGTGCATCTTCTTTTCTAGGGAGCCCATTTGCTATGAACTCCATAGTTAAGCGTGCTTGGTGGGGAGCAATCTTAGGATGGATGATCTCCTGGGAAGTTTTCCTGGGTGCGCACGAGTGAGGCCAAAGTGCGCTGGAAAGACTTGTATTGGTTTGTGGGGCTAGTCTACAGTCTCCATGAGTAGTCACCGGTGGTCCGTTGGGCCAAGGTGTTACACCGTCTCTTACAAAAATTTGTGAATTATGATTGATAATAATAATAATACAAACATTATTAATTCTTCAACAACAAGCCAAATCAATGCAAATTAAGGGTAATGAAGGAAATTTATTGTAGAATTATTCACACAACATAATTGATAATCAATTGGAAAATCCATCCAATCAAATCTATCTATCTATAAATCTATCTATAAATAATACTAAAACAAAAACCATCTAAGGACAAGTGTCAACTTTTGGAGAATTTAGTTCCCGCTCAAAATCTAGAGTATTGAACAAGCTAGGAGCCTTGACTATTGACTTGCCATTACATTTATTACATTTAATAATTACTAATAAAATCTCTACAATCATAGGAATTAATTAGTATGCATTTATTTACAAATTTTGTTGTATTCTTAATATCTTCATTTTTGACAAAAAAGAAAATCACCACAACTTTTTCTCACAAAAATTATCCATTATTTTTTATTTTTAGATCTAAATATTGGGTTTTTTGTTCTTAATTATCTATCTCTTTAAATTTTTGGGTTTGGTTGATTTGAACAAAAAAGGGAAAATTTTTGAGAAAATGTGCCATGCAACTATGCAAGGCATTTTAATCTTTTTTTTATCTATACTAGTTGTTGCAACGCGTGCTACGCACGCGCCGCCCCAAGAAATCATCTCAAGTTTAAAGATATATTATTTATAGTTTACGGATGATTTTATCCAAAAACCTAAAATTAATATAATCATTGAAACTTGTATTTAGCTAAATTAGTAGTATTCAATCTAACTAACGTAATATTCAATTTGAAAAGAAAAACATGAAAAAATAACAAAAAATGAAACTCGGAGAAATCAAATTCCTTGCAAGCCTTAATGATTTGCTCAATGACAATTTCTTTTTGTATTACCACTTCTCTTGTACAGATCAATAACTGAAATTTCAGATGTAGAAAAGCACAAATCTCCATATCTTTTTTAGGACTTTTTGGCAAACTTTACATAAAACCTTTGTTAATAAAGGTCTAAAAGACAAATTTTATGCAATTATCATCACATATTGATCATCATTATTTGGAATAATAACAATCCCGCCAACATACAAAGTAGATATGAACAATGGTTCAACAACTCAACATTATAAAATTGTACATAACTAAGGTCGAGAGTAACCCAAGGAATTGTTTTTGCTGAGCAGTTGTTCATGCTTCATAATTATTTGAGCAATACCCAAATTTGGCAAATGCCTTCAAGTCATCTTCATTAGCTGGGAAATCAACCTTCCTTTCTAATACTAAATTTCTCAAAGTACTTCAAGGACTTTACAAGATGAACTACCTCTAAATTTGGGCATGCTTGAAGATCTAAAACACAAAGATTCCTAAGGTAAAAATTTTCTCTACAAAGCTCCATAACCCTCGATATCCCTTTAAAGCTTATGAATCTTACTTGCTTTAAGAACTTCAATGATTCGAGATATTCTACCCTTTCGATCTCTATATGTTCCATTGTATCAGTCTACCATCTCACAAATGAAGCATCTTAAGATTCAACATCTTACCGAGCCAATCTCGTCTAAGATTAAAAATCGACACACCAGGATTGAACAATGTTACTTTCTGATTATTCTCAAGTTTCGAGACATTCATCTATTTGTATTTGCTATTGGAGATCTGCTCAATTGCTCCTGCTTAAATCAGTTGTTTGAGTACTCCCACTAAAATAATTATGAAAACTCCCACAAAAATAGAGTACTTCAGAAACACCACACACAACCAACATGCCAGATTAAATCGGAATATCATCACAGCAAACAAAAACAAAACAGAACAGGATGTGAGCGGCATCATCAACACAACAGAACAGACTGAATCAACATAATTAAGCATCTAACCAAGCTAACTACAACATAATTCAGCAGACAACAGCACATACTAACTTTTTTTGAGCTCTACATAAGAGTCTCATTTCCATTAGAATCCAACATTAACAGAAGATCAGAAAGCATTGTGCACAACAAATAAAATCAACTTGTTATACATTTATAACCTATCATAAAATTGGTAAAAAAAATGATTAATTTAAAGAGAGTTTAAAAGCTTAAAGACTGCACTCTTTTTTTTAGAAAGAAAAGGGAACAGAACACAAACCTCTCTGTGTAGCTTGCAAAGCAACAAACAAAATGAAAAATAAAAGAAAATTCATCATATCTCAACTAAAATCAACAAAAAACTTATTTTTAAGAGAATTGGGGAAAATTTTCTCTTTACTAAAATCCCATTAATCTTTCAATTAATCCCTTACAATAAAAAAATCATAATCAAACCAAATTAACAAAATCCATTCAAATTACTAAAATAAATTAATCTTACTTTAATACATGACATTTCATGGAGTTCAAATCTAATTGAAAAGGATTAACAACAAATGAAAGAGATGAGGAAACTACCTGACAATCAAAAAATCACAATCCAATGAAACTTCACTTCACTTAATAACAAAGAATAATTCATAAAAGCAACAAAAAAAAAATAATTCAAAATATTATAACTTCTAAGCTCACTCAAACCAACTCAAACCACAATCCAGTAAATATACTACAATTCAAACTTCAAATACACAAAATTAAACAAATTCATACATAACAAAACACTCATTAATCCAAAAGTTTCCATCTTTAATACCCATTACTCATTTCCCCCATGATTTAAAGGTGAAAGAAGATCAACAAGAACAGAGAGAGATGACAACAACTGATTAAATCCCCAAAATTAAAAGAAAAAATTAACATAATATGAAAAATCAGATGCAGTAAGAAATTGGGAGAGAACTCACCAAATTCTACAATCAGATTAAGGACCAAAAAATTGGGACAAATCCCACTGAATTATTGAACTGAACTCCACCATTGAAAAGCAAGAAATGAGATGAAAAAAAAAAGCAGACAAGATGGCCATATAAAAACCAAGTTCACACAAAGATGCAGTAAGAAATTGGGAGAGAACTCACCAAATTCACACTATACCCAATGATGTCTAACAATACCCAATTAGATGTACCTATCAGCAACCCACACTCCCACACTCATAAAACCAACCATTACTTAATACCCAAGCCCATCATAACAATCTTGTAGATATAAATATTCAGACAAAGCTAAGGAACCTTACCTCGCGGATCATATTATTCAAGCTTGCCCTCAACAAAAGGCATTCAACATATTCCAAAATGAATCCCTACAAATCACTAAACAAAATTGAAATAAGCATAATATCCACAGAATGAAGAATAACATAGAAAATAAAATTATGGTTGTCCCTCCCGCACAGTGCTCTACAAACTTACACAGTATTACATGTAAAATTAAAACACCTAACTTAATTTTCCAGCTAACAACTAATAAATTTTGATGGAAGCATATAAAACAATTATTACACTATTTTACAAACAACCTAAGAATACATACAAATATTTAACCTCATTTCACTGTTTTATAATGCTCATTGATCTTCTCCACATCTTTCTTGCATATCGAACATTACATGATACATCTCTCAGTATCTCACAATTAATCACACTGTTACATGCAAGCTTTATCAATTGTAATCATTAAAATTATGATAAGTCAAGATTCAAACTAATAATCATCAAAACGAAAGGATTTAAGCAATACAAACCAATCCCAACTAATGAAGACTTCAAATTGAAATGGAAAAATGTTACCTTCTTCACCAAAATCCCACTAATATCAGATAATTTGTGATGTATAGTTTCAAGCTGAGCCATCTTCAAAGTATCAAGAATTTGGGTTCTCATTCCAAGCTAAGGTCTGTAAACTTTCCTGCGGGTTTCAGACATCATATTACAAAGCACCCAACAACACTAATAATGGTCAATGAAGATTAGACATACATCATGTAGAAATTAGAAACTTCCCAAAAGCACAGGGCTTAACATAATTATCAAGATAATATACATTATAAGAAAATCGGAAGACATAATTCAAACAAATCAACCCAATTAACCCAAGACTAAAAAAAATAACCCAAAAAAAAGAATATTTAACACTAAAATCTAAAAATAATGAAGAACGAGAATGACTTTTTACCTTTTCTTGAAATTACTAAATGAACCAAATTTGGTAATAAACTCATCTGAAATCAATCAAAAAAATCAAAAATCAAACCCTAAAAACATATTTTTTAAAAATAATAAAATTAATCATCAAACAAAAAATAATTTAACTTCACGATAAGGGAACATATCTTCAGAAAGACAAAATGGTGAAAAAATCGGAGGAACATTTGTGGGAAAAGTTTCAGAAATGGCGGTAACAATTAAGCTATAAAATTGCCTCCTGGAATCCACTAAATCAATTGATCATACAATTGAAAATCCACCATTTAAGAGAGTATTATCACTGGATCAAAAGAAGGATCTTAAAGCATGATCAAAATTGTCTTTGAGGGCAGGTTGAAGAAAGGAGGGGACAGAGAGGTTGAAGGTCAGGGAAAAGCAAAAAAGCTGGACGGATATGAGGGAAAGAAAGCAAGAGTGAGGAAGGTTTTTGAGGGTAGGATGGAGATTTCAATGGAACTGTTCATTACTGTTTAAATTGCTTGGTTTTGGTTTTTAAACGGTGCGAAATAGTGTTGAGGGGTTCTAAGCTTTTTAAGAGTAAGGATATATCTATTTTTGATTTTGGATTTCATATTTTTTTTCTATGCATGTGAATGATTTATTTAGGAACATGGTTTTTGATTGCTAATTTTGTTATTTTTGTGCTTGATTTTTTTCTAATTTGACAAATTTGTTAAAGTTGATACAAGAAGTCAAGAAATGAGACACTACTACTTGCAGGAGATATGAGACCTTTCCAAATAAATCTTTTTTTAAAAAAAAAACAAAGTAAAACTTTTTCATTTAAATTAGAATTTTTGAGATACTCTTAAATACTGTATTTTTGATTGCTAATCAAGTATTTTTTTTTGTATTTTCATTATATATTAGATAATAAAACTATTTTTAATCATTTTTTCTCCTTTATCTTTGTACAAATATTGCGAGTTTAAAAATAATGCATTTTGTTTTGTTGAAAAAATATTTAGATTGCACGTCTGAAAGAGGAAATTGAACAACAAAGAATTGAGAATCGAATGTTAAAGAATTTAGTTAATGAGGTAATTTTCTTAATTATTTCTTTTTGCCAAGACCGCTTTTCATCAATGATGATCTTGCTACGCCTTTTGTATTTCTTAAAACTTTTTATTTTCATCAATTATCTTTAAGTTTGAGATCCTACGCAGGATAGACAAACTAAATCATCATGAACTGATAACAAAAATACAAAATAATTAATAATTAAGTCACTCCAACAAAATTTAGCTTTTTGCGACATTAGATTTAGTGGCATTAAAAAAATGTCATTGATTCAAATTTTTAGTGTAATAATTATTGATTTTTATTTTAAGTCCACCATAAAGTGATTTAGCGACATTTGATTTGGTTTTTAGTGGCATATATAATTGCCACTATAGTCTATAGTGACATTTGTGAGAAATGTCACTAGATCCTATGTCGCTAAAAGCTTTAGTGTGACTTTTAAATATGCTGCTAAAGGGTCTAATAAATGTCACTAAATCCTCTCTATACACTACTCCATCTGTTTCTTTTTGTTTGTCCACTTTAAGTTTGTCCACTTTTAGAAAGAAAAATTTAAATTAGATTTTTGAAGTATATATTGATGATAAAATATATTCATGTGAGATCTTGTTAGATTTGTCTTGATGTAAAGTTTTTTAATATGTAATTTTTATAATTTTTTTATGATGCGTACTTAGCGATAAAAAGGCTTAAAATTTGCTAAAAAATGCGTGCAAAAGGTAAAGTGAACAAATAAAAAGGAACGGAGGGAGTATAAGAAATTTGTAATAGCGACATTTAAATTAAATGTCGCGAAATATTGTAGGAAAATTTGGAGATGGGAAAGTAGTGAATTGATTTTGTTAGGAGAGGAAGGAAAGGAATTATATGTGAAAATGGCTTGTTTTCATTGCACAAATGTAATTACATCAATAGGTATTTATAGTAGTAGTTTGGTTACAAGTTTACAAAAAAATATCTTAGATATTTTATTTTTTAATTACTTAATCTAGGATCTTCTAATATGATATCTTAGATTTTTTAATTTTTTATTCTTTTTCTAGGAACTTCTAATTTATTATCTAGGATATTTTTATTTTTTAATCAAAATCCTAGATTTTTCTAGATTATTTTAACAAATATTTCCCACTAAAAGCAAATTTCATTGTAGTGAGTATTAAAAACAGTTACTCACATTAATATCAGTATATCACCATCATCATGATATGTAATTGTAAGCTCCATATCTGTTGAATTTGATGGTCTTAAAAATCAAGACGATAACTAATAATAAAAAAAATAAGAAAAATGGAAGATATCACAGAAAAGAAAGAACAGAAAAAGAAGACGATGTTGAATTTAATCACGCAAGTAAACAGAGAAAAAAAAGAGTCCAAGAAAGAAAGTGAAGTAAAATCATAGAAAAAAGTGTAATTAATTTGAGGTTTTATCACTAGAAATGACAAGTGCAAATTTTTATATTATTTACGTGCAAATCTTCAAATGAATCTAGGTAACTATGTAGTACTTTAACAGGTGATGAATATATATTATATTTAAAATTGTAAATAATGTTTAATTTGCATTACTATCAAATGTCGCTCAGTTGAAACAAGATATTGGATCTCATCCACCTGTTGCCTTGCCAAGCCACATTAAGGAGAAAGAGCTATCAAATGTCGCTCTGTTGGACAAGATATTGGATCTCATCCACCATCTGCCTTGCCAAGCCACATTAAGGAGAAAGAGCTATTAAATGTCTCTCAGTTGGAACAAGATATTGGATCTAATCCACCATCTGCCTTGCCAAGCCACATTAAGGAGAAAGAGCTATCAAATGTCGCTCAGTTGGAACAAGATATTGGATCTCATCCACCATCTGCCTTGCCAAGCCACATTAAGGAGAAAGAGCTACCAAATGTCTCTCAGTTGGAACAAGATATTGGATCTCATCCAACATCTGCCTTGCCAAGCCACATTAAGGAGAAAGAGCTATCAAATGTCGCTCAGTTGGAACAAGATATTGGATCTCATCCACCATCTGCCTTGCCAAGCCACATTAAGGAGAAAGAGCTACCAAATGTCTCTCAGTTGGAACAAGATATTGGATCTCATCCAACATCTGCCTTGCCAAGCCACATTAAGGAGAAAGAGCTATCAAATGTCGCTCAGTTGGAACAAGATATTGGATCTCATCCACCATCTGCCTTGCCAAGCCACATTAAGAAGAAAGAGCTATCAAATGTCTCTCATTTGGAGCAAGCTATTGGATCTCATCCACCATCTGCCTTGCCAAGCCACATTAAGGAGAAAGAGCTATCAAATGTCGCTCAGTTGGAACAAGATATTGGTTCTCATCCACCATCTGCCTTGCCAAGCCACATTAAGGAGAAAGAGCTACCAAATGTCTCTCAGTTGGAACAAGATATTGGATCTCATCCACCATCTGCCTTACCAAGCCACATTAAGGAGAAAGAGCTATCAAATGTCTCTCAGTTGGAACAAGATATTGGATCTCATCCACCATCTGCCTTGCCAAGCCACATTAAGGAGAAAGATCTATCAAATGTCGCTCAGTTGGAACAATATATTGGATCTCATCCACTATCTGCCTTGCCAAGCCCCATTAAGGAGAAAGAGCTATCAAATGTCGCTCAGTTGGAACATGATATTGGATCTAATCCACCATCTGCCTTGCCAAGCCACATTAAGGAGAAAGAGCTATCAAATGTCGCTCAGTTGGAACAAGATATTGGATCTCATCCACCATCTGCCTTGCCAAGCCAAATTAAGGAGAAAGAGCTATCAAATGTCTCTCAGTTGGAACAAGATATTAGATCTCATCCACCATCAGCCTTGCCAAGCCACATTAAGGAGAAAGAGCTATCAAATGTCGCTCATTTGGAACAAGATATTGGATCTCATCCACCATCTGCCTTGCCAAGCCACATTAAGGAGAAAGAGTTATCAAATGTCGCTCAGTTGGAACAAGATATTGGATCTCATCCACCATCTGCCTTGCCAAGCCACATTAAGGAGAAATAGCTATTAAATGTCTCTCAGTTGGAACAAGATATTGGATCTAATCCACCATCTGCCTTGCCAAGCCACATTAAGAAGAAAGAGCTATCAAATGTCGTTCAGTTGGAACAAGGTATTGGATCTCATCCACCATCTGCCTTGCCAAGCCACATTAAGGAGAAAGAGCTATCAAATGTCGCTAAGTTGGAACAAGATATTGGATCTCATCCACCATCTGCCTTGCCAAGCCACATTAAGGTGAAAGGGCTATCAAATGTCTCTCAGTTGGAATAAGAAATTGGATCTCATCCACAATCTGCCTTGCCAAGCCACATTAAGGAGAAAGAGCTATCAAATGTCGCTTAGTTGGAACAAGATATTGGATCTCATCCACCATCTGCCTTGCCAAGCCACATTAAGGAGAAAGAGCTATCAAATGTCGCTCAGTTGGAACAAGATATTGGATCTCATCCACCATCTGCCTTGCCAAGCCACATTAAGGAGAAAGAGCTATCAAACGTCGCTCAGTTGGAACAAGATATTGGATCTCATCCACCATCTGCCTTGCCAAGCCACATTAAGGAGAAAGAGTTATCAAATGTCGCTCAGTTGGAACAAGATATTGGATCTCATCCACCATCTGCCTTGCCAAGCCACATTAAGGAGAAAGAGCTATCAAATGTCTCTCAGTTGGAAAAAGATATGGAACCTCATCCACCATCTGCCTTGCCAAGCCACATTAAGGAGAAATAGCTATTAAATGTCTCTCAGTTGGAACAAGATATTGGATCTAATCCACCATCTGCCTTGCCAAGCCACATTAAGGAGAAAGAGCTATCAAATGTCGTTCAGTTGGAACAAGGTATTGGATCTCATCCACCATCTGCCTTGCCAAGCCACATTAAGGAGAAAGAGCTATCAAATGTCTTTCAGGCGACGAGTCGTCGCTCAGTCTCGGCCTAGCGAACTTTGAATGGCCGCCATTTCTTGCACGGTTATCGGATATGGACATATAATATACCGTTGGAAAGCTCTTGAAGTCTACTTTCCAATACCGCAAACTTTGCATAAATACGATCTCTCTATCAAAAGTTATGGCCAAAAGAGTGAGCATGTATCAAATTTCACTACATAACTTTGTCTTTTAAGCACTTTTCTACTATTTTCTCTTTTGACCATCTTCATTGTGAAACATCTTCAAGTGAGCAACGATATCTTCATCTATTTTAGGGGTGTTAGGCTATTTCTCCAAGCCTTCACCCTGTTATAACTCCGAAACCTAACAAAAACCTCCAATTTTGCCTCAAAATCACATAAAATACAAGATTGATCTCATGAGACAAAATTTACACAAAACACTAATAACATACCTAAAAACCCGCTAAAACTTCAAATAAGGAGTATAAAATGAACACGGATAAGTGCAAATAATTGCACTTATCAGCAGAATACCCAGATTTGCGCAATTTATTCAACCCAACAACTCTCCATGTAACTTGTTGATGATTAAAAGCAGAATCAGATGATTTAAGTTTGTGGGTACCTTTAGATTTATCCCTAGACTTTGAAACTGGATGAAAATGGCACCCAGAACATCTAACTTTCTCACATTTACCTGTAAATTTAGAATGATTTGTGGGTTTATTTGAAATCTTAGCAAAAATTCCAGCAGTTGGTGGGGAATCAATCTTGTTAAGGATTCGAGAATTAGGTCTAGGATTTAATGGTGATGGTAATACATGGTATGTTCGAACCATTCCATGTGGACGACCTTCTCTTCTCATTTTTGGGTTTTTTTTGGGGATTTGTCTTTTTTTTTTTTCTGGGTTTGTTGGTTGAAGGGGGAATATAAAAGGGGAAGAACAAAAGATTTAATCTTTAAAAGCACAATCTTGAAATTATAGGGGTGTTTTATGCCTTTATTTATAGGAAGGTAGAAGTTGGGTTTGACTTGGTGGAATTTTACTTGTAGAGCAAGAATTCGTGGAGAGCAAGGAATTTGCTTCACTTTTATGGGGTTGACTAATTTAGTTAGGGTGTTTAGCATGTACTACCCCGTTCCATTTTAGTTGCACCATTGGGTTTTGACACAATATTTAAGGGCTGTCAAATCAGTATGGTAAAAGTAGATATGATGCATGATTGATGGTAATATGTGGGGTAGAAATAAAAAAAATTATTATAAATAGATAGTGGTTGTGACTTGTGGGTATATTAAATAATTAATGGAATGATGTATGATTGATGGTGATATGTGGTAGGAATAAAGTGAGGATAAAATAAGTAGATTATTTTTGCCAAAAATAGTAATGTTGCAAGTAATATGAAACTTTCAAAAATGATAAGTGTTGCAAGTAAAATGGAACAGATGAAGTATTTTCTCTTCCATTTTAGTTGCATCATTGAGTTTAACACATTTTTAAGGGTCGTCAAATCAGTATGGTAAAAGTATGAATGATGTATGATTGATTGTGATATGTGGGATAGAAATAAAAAAAATTATTATAAATAGATAGTGGTTGTGACTTGTGGGTATATTAAATAATTAATGGGTTGATGTATGATTGATAGTGACAGTGGGGTAGGAATAAAGTAAAGATAAAATAAGTATATTATATTTGCCAAAATAGTAATGTTGCAAGTACTCCCTCCAATTCACTTGTATTGTCCCATTTGGGATTGGCACGGATATTAAGAGTGGGTGGTAGTTGGGTATTTTAATTGATAAAATAATTGTAAAGATGGTAGTTGGGTATTTTAATTGATTGAATTAATTGTAAGGGTGGTCGTTGGGTATTGGAAATTGTAAAAGTGCGGTTTTAATTTGATTATTAATTGTAAAGGTGGTAGTGGGGTATTAGAAATTGGAAAAGTGAGGGTATTTAGGTAAAAAAGATGTACCAAAATGAAAATGGGACAATTGATGTGAATTGTCCCAATAAGGAATTGGGACAACACAAGTGAATTAGAGGGAGTAATATGAAACTTACAAAAATAGTAAGTGTTGCAAGTAAAATGGAACGAAGATAGTATGAATGGGAATTATGATACTCGTCCAAATCATTTTTGATGTTCCATTTTCTTATTTTGCAAAATTATGAAGTATTAATTGTCTCATTTTCTTTTTTGTCTATCTTTTTTTACCTAAATACTCTCATTTTTTCAATTTTCAATATTCAACTACCACCTTTACAATTAATCAATTAAAATATCCAACTACCATCTTTTTAATGGACTTCACACCACCCTTATTAACCGTGAAAACCCAAATGGGACATTTAAAATGATTCGGAGGGGTATTATAATTCCCATTCATACATGCTAAACACCCTAAATTAGTCAACCCCTTCAAAACCCAAATGGGACGTTTTGTGCGAGGTGACCATGGTCCACTCGCACGTTTTGCGCGAGTAAGCTGTTAGAAATTATTGCAAATTTTAAACGGTCGTCATTTTCCGCTTGATTGTCAGAATTGGGCGTATAATATATCGTTGGAAAGCTCTTGAAGTCTAGTTTCTAATGCCGCAAACCTTGCACCAATACGATTTTTCTATAAAAAGTTATGACCAAAAAAATGAACATGTATCAAATTTCAGCACAAATAAACTTCAAACAATTGTGTGTTACGGTTGCAGACCTTGAATTTTGTGAGAATTGTGTGTTCGATAAGCAACACACGTTGAAGTTTAGTAATGTTGTTCACATCATAGAAGAAGTACTCAATTTTATCCACTCATATTGCTAGAGATCATCTAGGGTTGAAGATACGAGAGGTTTTCGCTATAGATTTTGTCATTTTTATTGATGATAAATCCTAATACACTTGGCTTAGGTTACTTTAGTCAAAAAATGATAAATCATAATACTTCTTTTGAGAAGCCTAAATGAGTTGTCAAGAAGTCCGTAAGGTTGATTGAGTAGATGGAAGACAACAATTGTTGCGTTAAATAGTTTACTATTTATGCATTGAATGTAGCTGAAGAAGATGAGTTGTTTGAGCCTATAACTAGTGATGGACACGGTTCAGGTTGGGCGATTCCAATTCCGATTTCATTCAGTTTCAATTCCTAAAAAATAGAATCTGATTCGGACCTTTGTATTTCAGTTCCAGTTTCAGGTCTTTTCAGACGGTTTCTTAACGATTCAAGATATGGTTGATAGTGGAATAACTCTCGGGTTGTGTGAGTTGGACCATTGGTTCAATTTTATTTTACTTCATTATAAATATAAAGAATCATTTAAATTACTAATATAATGTGGTAAGTTACTAATAATTTAATGTTCTTTTTATAATCACTTTCTTTGTAAGTTAATTTATTAAATTCATCATCAATTAAATGTTGTAATAAAGTTTATGGTAGAGATATTATTTTATTGAATAATAAATTTAATGTATGGAGGATAGTGGAGATCAAACACATTAAAAAATTATAAATAGAAAGTTAACGGAAAAAAATGGGAATCATAATTATCATAAAAATATTTTTATAAAGTAGCGGGAAACATGTGGGGCCAATAATTAAGTATTATAAAAATATAAAAATGAAATTAGTAGAAAAAATATAGGGACCATAAATGTTATTAATTATTAAGATATTAAAATGAAATTAGTAGAAAACCATTTTCGGTTATCAACCGGTTCGGTTACTGTCGATTCGATAAACCTACAAATGAAACACATTTTCGGGTCGGTTTACTTTCGGTTTCGGTTCGGGTCACTTTTGAACAGCTCTAACAATTAGCTATATTATTATTCAATTATAAAGTACTGGCATTTATACGGACAAAAATGTGAAGCAAAACATAAAAACAATTGAGGAAAAAAAAATCAGTTACATAGCGTTTGAGCATAATATTTATTTCTTATTTTTATTACAATGTAATAGCTTTGATCAGTCATCATAAATAATACTTGTTCTAAAATTAGGTAATCAATATGATTTTGATTGCACAAAATCTCACAAGAGACTGTCTATAGAATAGACCACAAAATTGGGCCAGCCCATTTCCCTTAACTGATTTTTTTTATTATAATATCAATTATTATATGATGTTATAATCCTAAATGTAAGGTATTATAACCTCGAATATATTATTCTATAACCCCAAATATAAGTTATTATAACCTCAAATAATTTATTATAACCCCAAATATACTATGTTATATTTTGGGCTGGACTTCATGGATTTTGTCTATAGAATAGACCGTCTCCCATGAGACTTACTGGATTGATTGAGGTTTTTAGTGGAAACAGATCGGGTCGGGCTGGACCGGGCTTGATGGGCCCGGCCGTTAAAGCCTGTTTCCTATATTTGGAAGGCCCGACCCGTTTCCACAAGAATCCGATCCGACCTTTATCCGGCCCATTACACAGGTCTAGTCTAAATACTGTTGTTGTGTCTTGTGAGCCCCCGTCTCATATTAAGACCAATCAGTAAGTCTCATGGGTGACGGTCTATTCTATAGACGGAATCCAGGAAGCCCAGCCCAAAATATAAAATAGTATATTTGGGGTTATAATAAATTATTTTAGGTTATAATAACCTATATTTGGGGTTATAGAATAGTATGTTCGAGGTTATAATATATTACATTTAGGATTATAACATAATATAATTGATATTATAATAAAAAAAATCAGTTAAGGGAAATGGGCTGGCCCAATTTCGTGGTCTATCCTATAGACCGTCTCTTGTGAGATTTTGTGAAGACCAATAGCCCAATCGATCAAATTATGATTTTTTACAATACGCAATCAATAATTGATCAATTTAAGGTCATAATTGATATCTTTGGAGTCAAAATTGATATCCTTTATAAGTTATAACTGATCATTTAATTGATCACTTTATACATAATTGAGTAATTGACCACATTAAGGTTTTAATTGATCACTTTAATGTCGAAATTAAAGACTTTTAGGCCAAAACTAAAAAATCGATCATTTTAATGTAAAAATTAATCACTTTTAGGTACATATATAATTTTTTATTTTAAATAATTTTTTTAAGATTTACTTTAACTTGAAATTAATCGATTTAATGTCAAAATTGATACCTTTAAGATCAAAGTTGAATTTTATTCTTTAATTATTGGATTTTTGGATCATTTTAATTTTTAATTTTTTCTTTTGATGAGCTAGCCTATGTGGACAGTCTCAATATGAGACCGTGGCTCGTTGGGCCTTTGGACACGTAAGCCCTAGAATTGATCAATTAATTAAAATCATATATCATATATCATATCATATCATACATTCATACAATACTATAAAAGTGCTGGAAAATTCCAAGTGTCATCTTCTAAGGAGGCATGACAAATATAATTATTTTAATGGTGAATAATAATTTACCTAATTTAGAATTTAACTCTCTCACCGAGTTTAACTCTCTCACTTTAACTAATTACATGTTATTAGCTATTTTTAGAGGATCTAATTTGACTTTACCTTCATTTTTTGCTCTTTTTTCTCTCTGTTTTGCTTTATTAATTTACTTGCGTAACTTTATTCAACATCGTCATACATTCCATTTTCTTTATTTTTTTCTGTGCTTTCTTTTCTTTTTTTTTCCCTTTTTCTAATAATTTTATTAGTCTTCTTAATTGTTAAGATCATTAAATTCAGCAGATATGGAAAATCAACATACAATTACAAATCATGATGATGTTATTACTACTATCCAACATGATTTGGTTTGTATCAGATTCCCTGTGATATGTTTAGTATTTTGCTTCTAATGATTGTTTTTATTGATTTTTAATTCATTATAGAAATTATACAAATTTGTTTAGTTATACTCTCAAACTTAAAGAAATACAAAAGGCGGGGCTTTATAAAAATGGTATTGAATGTATAATATACTTGGTGCCTAGAGATATCTTACGTGAAAGAATTTTATGGGCTGAGGCTTTTTATTTATTTTATTTTATTTTTTTGTTTTGTTTACTTTATTGGTATTCGTAGTATTTTTATTTACGAATAGCGTTAATTGACTAGAAATTTTTTATATTGTTTAGACTCTTACAAGATTTTACTTATTCTCATGAACATCCCTATCTTTACTATTCATTATTAATTCAATTTTATATTCTAAAATACTAGTTCTTCCCACTCAACTTTTGATTATAGTTCCCAATTAATTAGTTGTATATTGTATGTGATGATAGAGTAAACTAGACCTTCAAAGAGCTCCAAGTATTGATTATATGGAGAAATCTACTGCTAATAATAATGAAGGAGAAAATTTGGAGAATAAGAATGCTCTTCTTACTGAGGTAATTAAGTATTTTTTGTATTATCATTATACAGTGGATAACAAAAATATTTTTAATGATTTTTTCTCTCTAATCTTTATATAAATATTGGCTAGAGTTTAATGAAAGTATAACTAAAATAAAAATAATGCATTTAACTTTATTGAAAAAATATATAGATTGTACTTCTGAGAGAGGAGATGAAACGACAAAGAGTTGAGAATCAAATTTTGAAGAATTCAGTTGATCAGCTAATCAACAGATTGAGAAGGAAATTAAACGGATGATCAAAACAAATCCAAAAAAATCAATAAGGAAGAGGAAATTTTCTGATTTCTTTTTTTTTTTTTTTATTAATTTGTATGTTCTAATTATAGACAAATAGCAGATAAAAATATGAGCCGGCAATCCAAAGAACATATTCCTTTTAACCATCTATTATGTTCAATCGAGTAGTCCATTTCTCATTCGAGGATACCTACTTTTCAGCTACATTTCCACTCTTATTCTTTGTTTAATTTTTGCATATGATGTCTCTTGCTTTTTTATTACCGCACTCTTCAATACTTCAATGATAATATAAAATCGTACGTATCCTACTACATGACTAAGTACTTCATATCAATAGATTACTTGGATTTTAACTCAATAATTTAAAAAGACATATTTATTTTCTGATGGAATTTTAATGGATTGAAATACAATATCTCAATAAATAATTTACATTTCAATATTATTTAACATTATAAATGATGTTTGCATTACTATCAAGTGTCAATAAAATAACAGTATTTTATATGAAAATAGATGTTAAGGATAAGTTAAAATTGGGGGAAACTGGAGCAACCCATTAGGTCACTTACTCGTCTTAGGTGGCAGATGATATGACCCTTGGTAGTGGATGATGTGGCATTAAAATGGTTCCAAAAAAATTGATTTAGTGTTTGGGAAGTAAGCAAATACAATAATTATACATTAATTAACCTACATTAATCCCATACAAATACATAAATAATGTCTTGGAAATAATCACTTTTAACTCTACAATGATCAGAACGTTTTAAAATTATAATCTGAATTCATTTTTAAATAACCCAAAAAATTAAGGGAAATTCCACATGGTAACATAAATAAGCACTTCGTAAGATTTTTCCACAATGTAGCATCTAATTTATGCCTTATCTAACTGACATACCAGTTTTCGTTAAATTCTTGTCTATTTCCGTTTAACCGATTTACGTTTCCACCCTTATTAAGTGTTGGTTGTTGTCTTTATAATTTGCCCTAAATTTTTCTTATATTCTCAAATTTATAATTCACCATTTTGACGTTTAATTCACCGTTTAATTCATCAACTCTTTCAAATGTTTATGGCAAATTATAAAGACAACTAACCAACACATGTAAGTTTAGAAGTTAGTTTTAACAAACTTAGAAGATTATTATTCATTTTCGGTTATGTTTTACCTCTTCTTGTTTCTGTCTTCATTTGTACTTTCTAATATTCAAGCTAAGATTGCTATTCCTCATATTCTATGTTCTTGCACAATATAGCTGGACACCACATCTAACACTTTTGTAATCAATTATTTAAGAAATGGATCATAATTCTCAAACACATGATGATGATCATAATCATCACAAACCTAATAAAGAAAAAGATTTCTTTTCGGTAGTAATTTTAAAAAAATTCTATGATGATTAGAAACTTGTCAACTCGTAACGTAGTTATGAAGTGTAACAAATTAACGTAAACTTTGGAGGTAAAATTTAAAGTTGAGCAACTACCCACAATGTTTCTGGATAATTATAATACTTATCCAAAAATATTATTTACCCATGTTGAGAATAAATTAAATATTTCATACACATACAAGTGATTTTTAAACATGAAGTACAAGTTATATAACTTGTTATATGTATAAAAATTTTTACCCTAACCATAAACTATCTTAGATAAACCTTTCCTCACTATAATAGATCAATTTGGGGACAAATATCACTTCCCAACAACTAAAACCAACCAGCTATAGCTACCCCATTCTCCTCCATTGCATGCTCTTTATTCACTTACACACATAAGCTAAATGTTCTACCCAAGATTCCTTCTTGTCCTAGTCAATGTTGGGCATCATTACATACATACAAAGACCAAACAAAGGGCCAAAAAATATGATTTTTCTGTAAAAAAATCAACCCCTCCATCATCTTCATTTTACTCGTAAATTGTCACTTAATACACCCACAAACTCATTCAAACAACTTCCCTTACATACCTCTACAAGTTCTACATGTTTTCTACTTCTAAATCTCACTAAAACCACTTGAAAAACACCCATTTTAGAGCATAATAGTTGCTGTCCAGAATAATAAAATCATCATATATTCCTCTAGGTATTCATTCATATAAACACATACAAGGGCCAAAAAATATGATTTTTTTGTAAAAAAATCAGCCCCTCCATCATCTTCATTTTACTCGTAAATTGTCACTTAATACACCCACAAACTCATTCAAACAACTTCCCTTACATACCTCTACAAGTTCTTCATGTTTTCTACTTCTAAATCTCACTAAAACCACTTGAAAAACACCCATTTTAGAGCATAATAGTTGCTGTCCAGAATAATAAAATCATCATATATTCCTCTAGGTATTCATTCATATAAACACATACAAGGCCATCTCTAATTACCTCCAACAAAAATACTTTACAAAAGCACTTACAAAAAGACTATTTACATGAAGTTTATGAACATAAAAACTTCACAAAAACATTATTCATTTTATTATACTTCACCCATATCACTTTGGCGCATTCTTACAAGGTATTATATATTCAAGTTTACAAACTTTATTTTTACAACTTATATAGAACAAGTACATATAAAAATGATTTTTGTATGAAATCTTTCTCATAAATCAAGTATGTTATACAGATATATTTTAGTTAGGGTGTTTACTGTTTAGCATGTATGAATGGGAATTATGAATTATGATACTCGTCCCGATCATTTTAGATGTTCCATTTTCTTATTTTGCAAAATTATATTAATTGTCTTATTTTCTTTTTTGTCTATTTTTTTTTACTTAAATACCCCCACTTTTTCAATTTTCAATACCCAACTACCACCTTTACAATTAATTTAATCAATTAGAATACCCAACTATCACATTTTTAATGGACTCCACACCACCCTTATTAACCGTGAAAACCCAAATGGGACATTTAAAATGATTCGGAGGGAGTATTATAATTCCCATTCATACATGCTAAACACCATAAATTAGTCAACCCCGTCAAAACCCAAATGGGACGTTTTGTGCGAGGTGACCATGATCCACTTGCACGTTTTGTGCGAGTAAGCTGTTGAAAATTACTGTAAATTTTAAATGGTCGTCATTTCTCGCTCGATTGTCAGAATTGGGCGTATAATATATCGTTGGAAAGCTCTTGAAGTCTAGTTTCTAATGCCGTAAACGTTGCACTAATACAATTTTTCTATAAAAAGTAATGACAAAAAGAATGAACATGTATCAAATTTCAGCACAAATAAACTTCAAACGATTGTGTGTTACGGTTGCAGACCTTAAATTTTGTGAGAATTGTGTGTTCGATAAGCAACACACGTTGATAGTAATGTTGTTCACATCATAGAAGAAGTACTCAATTTTATCCACTCAGATTTCTAGAGATCATCTAAGGTTGAATATACGAGAGGTTTTCGCTATAGATTTTGTCATTTTTATTGATAATAAATCCTAATACACTTGGCATAGGTTAGTTTAGTCAAAAAAAATGATAAATCCTAATACTATTTTTGAGAAGCCTAAATGAGTTGTCAAGAAGTCCGTAAGGTTGATTGAGTAGATGGAAGACAACAATTGTTGCGTTAAATAGTTTACAATTTATGCATTGAATGTAGCTGAAGAAGATGAGTTGTTTGAGCCTATAACTAGTGATGGCCACAGTTCAGGTTGGGCGATTCCGATTTCGATTTCATTTAGTTTCAGTTCCTAAAAACTAGAATCTGATTCGGAGCTTTGTATTTCAGTTCCGGTTTTAGGTGTTTTTAGACGGTTTCTTAGCGATTCAAGATGTGGTTGATAGTGGAATAACCCTCGGGTTGGGTGAGTTGGACCATTGGTTCAATTTTATTTTACTTCATTATAAATATAAAGAATCTTTTAAATTACTAATATAATGTGGACATACCATTGTTTTTTATTATCGAAAGTTATTGCTTGTTAGTACTATATATATTTGTCAATGACATGTTGGTTGCCAGAAAGAATAAAACTCATGACTCGAAATTAATCTGAAATTCGATGAAAATAATCCGACTTCGAAAAGATCTGGAAAATTTGGGTTAAACTAGTTCAACAAAAAACCTGACCGTTTTGACTTGTTTTCAGTTTCATGTCACATTTTTAGGTTTACGTCATTATTTTTAGTTGAGAACCACTATGATTCTAGTCAATTTTTATATTTTTTTTTCTTGAAAATATATTTTTTTTTTTATATTTTTAAAATAACTTTTCCTTATTGTAACTATAAAATTTGTATAATTATCCTTTTTTTTTGAATCAAGTATATTGATCCTTTTTCAGAAGAAAATATATTCTTTAAAGATAGAAAGTTACTTATATAATTTTTTTTGAAAAAATTAATAATAAAACAGGCGGTCTTGGGAGAGATCGTCTTAGAATAAGACGACACAATATTCTAGTCCAATTCCCTTTCTCTCTTCTTTTTCATTTTCTGGGCATTTTTCAATTTTACTCTTAAAAGGTATCAATTTTGACCTTAAAGATATCAATTTCAATTTAGGTAAAAATTGATAAGTTTAACGCCACAATTGATCACTTATAGGTTCAAATTGAAATTTACTTTAATTGATATGTTTAAGTACTACTTTACGTTGAAAATGACATTTAAGGTCAAAATTGATACCTTTAAGGTCCAAATTGAAAAATGCTCAGACAATGAAAAAAACAAAAAAAATGAATTCTAGAGGCGTGTGTAATACAACCGCTTACAATGGGCCGACCCAATTTAGGTCTTAGAATAGGACGATCTTATGCAAGTTTTTGTGATAATAAAATGTGTATTTTTAAAACTTTGACGTTGGGTCGATTCCACTCGATCTAAACCAAATCCAATATGACCGGAACGACACCTAACCCGGATCCTCCGCCCGACCGTTTTGACATGTGTAGTATAATTAAGACTTAGAAGAAAAGAAAAAAGAACTTTCGACGTTTTATCTAAACACAAATTCTTGTGAGAGACGGTCTCATTGAGAGACCATCTCTAATTGAGTTGGCCCATTAGGGAAAATGTACATTAAATATAGGCAATAAACTTCAATGGATTAGGCCTGAAAAACGTCTCTCAGAACAAATCAAACAGGCAAAATATCAAAAGATAAAAACAGAGGGAAACAAACATTAAGAAACTTTACAAACCCTAAAATTTTTGTCTCTCACACTTCCTAAATCCCACTCTTTTAAACTCCCAATTCACAATTCCCAATTTCCAATTCCCTATACATGATTCCTCTAAAAATCCCAAATTTTAGTTTTTCCAATTCGCTTAATCAAGGGAAAATCTAACCATAAATGGCTACCATTAGACTAACGAATGCAAATGAGTTAATATACTCATCTCCAGTTTCCACTTCATTTCACACCAAGAATAGTTTCAATTTTGAACCCAGAAATTGGAATTTTCCCAAATCAACAAGAAAAGCATTTTCTACTTCTTGCTCGTTTATTCCAATGGAAACAGCTAAAATTAAAGTTGTGGGTGTTGGTGGTGGTGGTAATAATGCTGTTAACCGCATGATTGGTAGTGGTTTGCAGGTAAATTCCTGACTTCTTTTTTCGAAATTTGTATTTTGGATGTTTGTTTCCCTCAAAGTTTTGATTTCTGAGATAATTTGTGCTATTGTTAATGGGTTTTTGTTATATTGGATGATCAAACATTGAAATTTTGTTGGGGTTTTCCTCTCAAAGTTTAGAATTTTGAGAATTTTGTGGGTCTTTGTAATGTCTGGATGAAATAACATTAATGTTGGTAACTAGGCTGGCTTTTTTCTGAAAATATTGCTGAACTTTTATGCTAACTTCTGTTTGTTGAAAACATCAATTTCCTTATACCATGTTTGGTAAGGATGATTTCATTTGGAAATTCGGAATCGGGTCAAATTTATTGTTTTGGTAAATTAAAAGTTTACAATTTTGGATTGTTTTTTAAGTATGTAAAGTTGGAAATTTGAGAATGACTACCCATACCTTGTAATCCTCAAATTCTCCATTTATGATTTCATAAATCGATAATTTGAAATGAAATACCAAACACCACATTAGGAAAATTGGCTTTGTGGGTTCTTAATAATGATTATTTGCTGTTCTTAACCTTTAAATGTTGTCTTTGTATATTTTATGCGCCTAAATTGATTCCCTGTGGTTGTGAGGTTTTCTTTTGGAGTTGATGGCTGCTTTTTGGTATGAAATGCAATATATTTAGTTTCCTATCCTTTCACAATGTGTTTGTTCGTCTGCAATATGAAGGTCATTTTTAGTAGCATAATGTTATTTATGAGATTTTATTGGGAATCGGCTGACAATGGAAGAATTTATGATCGCTATTGTAAGGAAAGTAAACCCCTTACGGCCCGTTTGGTTAGTTGTATTAAATAGTGGTAATAGGAATAATTTTTAGTGTAAAATTTTATCAAGTTTTATATCATTCCCATGGTAATGGAACTCTCATCAAAATAAAGTTTTTTTGTTTACAAATTTTCATTACCACCTATTACTACCTCTCCCAATGGTAATGCATTGGGATGGATTTTATGAAGAAAATGAGATGATTGTAGTTGGACAAGCATGACCATCAAGGTAACCAGTAGATTATTCAACCAGAATTACACTAGTTTTTCATTTCTATTATTACCGTTTAATACTACCTACCAAATGGACCGTTTAACTCAATTCTAAGTTGTACACTATAGTGTATTACTATACTTGTATGGGACATACCCATTTCTCTGTGTTGTTTGTATGACATTTTGGAATGTGCTCTGTAATTAGACTTGTTGGTCATTTGGTGTAGACATCTCCATTGAGAATTTTGTGAAACGTAGCTTGATATTCTGCCATTGAAACAAGTCAATGGCAATGTCTTCCGCTGCTCTGTTTCAGAGCTAATTTAAAAACGGATAAATTTAAAACGTAGCTTGTAAATAGAGTTGTTCGTCATTTTGGATGTTTATTACGGGTAAAATTTTATATAAGTTGGCTTATCAAAGCTTGTTGGCGTTTCCTTGGAAACTAGTATTGATTGTTTCCTAAAATAGTTGATTTATAACTTCTCGTTTATTATCTATGATGGCCTTCAAGAGCATTCTTACCGGTGTTACAGAAAAGTTTCATTATCAGATATTGCAACGTTCTGCTATAATTTATTACATGTATGCCTTTTCTGTCAGGGTGTTGATTTTTATGCCATAAATACAGATGCCCAGGCATTACTGCAATCAGTCGCTGAGCACCCAATTCAAATTGGAGAGCTTTTGACGCGTGGATTAGGTCCGACACTTTCTACTTCTGTACTATTTAAAACAATGCATTTTCATAGTATTTTGTTCTTTTGATTTGATCATCTAGACATTTGCAATAGAATCATGGAATAACATGAAGTTTTCAAATGTCTTTATATTGTGTTTAGGAAACATGATTTCAGTAGCAAATTTGAAATTGGCTCCAATTCAATGTTTGGCGAATGAAAAAACAAATTTGGGATTTGAGCCAATGCCGCCATTGTTTTAAAAACAGTTCAAGTTGAGAATTTGAGGATGACTTTTCAAACCTCGTTATTAAATTTTTCATTTATGATTTTATAACTGAAATCTATAATTTGAAATAAATCACTTGTTCTCAAACACAACCTTAAATCTATATTAGTCTAGTCAAGGTTATGTTTTTTCTTTTGATTGGGATAACTTAGTTGTGATGCAGGATTGCAGGTACTGGTGGAAATCCGTCTATTGGGGAGCAGGCTGCGCTAGAATCCCGAGAAGCTATTGCAAATGCACTTTCCGGATCAGACCTTGTGTTTATAACAGCAGGGATGGGTGGGGGCACTGGGTCGGGTGCTGCTCCGGTTATCGCTCAAATTTCCAAGGACGCGGGTTACCTAACTGTGGGTGTGGTCACTTATCCCTTCAGCTTTGAGGGCCGCAAAAGGTCAATACAGGTAGGTGCCGCTGTAGATATTCTTAGCATAGTCCTAATTCCTAAATGTTGTCCTGGTTTGTTGGGATTTCATCATTGTAATATCTTTTTTTCCTCATCAGGCACTGGAAGCCATAGAGAAACTGCAAAGTAATGTTGATACTCTCATTGTGATAGCAAATGACCGTCTCCTGGACATTGCTGATGAACAAACTGCTCTTCAGGACGCTTTTCAGCTGGCTGATGATGTTCTCCGTCAGGGTGTTCAAGGAATTTCAGACATAATAACGGTATGTGATATTGTCTTTCCTATGCTGATTTGTTTGAATGCTTGTTGAGACTTTAGATTTAGAGGTGTGAATTAAATAGAGATAAATGTTCGGCTCATGATCTCACTGAATGATATGATTATTTATGTTGGCGAGCTTGTGGCTTAGAGTTTCTTGAACGTCCTATTTCAAGAACTTTTTCACGCACATTTCCAAATTGTGTCTTTTGAAGGACATTTTACCGTGATTATTGTGCTGGATAGTAGATTGTCAAAAAAACATCAAGGGGGGATTGTGATAAACTGATAATGGTTCAGGCAAATTCTTTTTGCATAATACGACTACAGGTGTTCAAAATAGACTCGATAACCCGATATTTACTTGATCTTGTAACTGAACCTGATTTGACCCGACTTAAAAATACATTTACGATTATGTAAAAACAAATGTGGACACAAAACTCGACTTTGAACCAACCGAAAACACCTGACCCGAAATTAATCTGATGATCTAAATGAACACCAATAAATATGACATATTTGCACTTATAATCAATCTTATCTTATTGGTTTTGAAGTTCCATCTTATTCCGTAGATTCCAGGACTTGTGAATGTGGATTTTGCTGATGTCAAGGCAGTCATGAAGGATTCAGGGACTGCAATGCTTGGAGTGGGTGTATCCTCAAGTAAAAATCGCGCAGAAGAAGCAGCGGAACAAGCAACTTTGGCCCCTCTTATTGGTTCATCGATACAGTCTGCTACTGGTGTTGTGTACAATATAACCGGTGGAAAGGATATAACTTTACAGGAAGTTAACAGAGTATCACAGGTACAATTATTTCCCTGTTTTACTCCATTCAAAATTGTGAGCTTTCTTATAAAACCCGACACATGTATATTTAGTGTGTTAAAGTGATCATTTATAATTTAGCGAGTTAATCGTAAACATTATTAACTCAATGTGATGAGACTAATTCTGAAGTTTTTTTTGAGTACTTTTGGTTTGAAATTGAAAAGGAACATCAATATGCCATGCCGGAACACATGTGTGAACTCGTAGAAGCAAATACCAGCAAATTACTCTTGTAATACGACTTATGAGTGTGAATAAGTGCAAATAACGTAATCTAAAGCTAAGTTTTGAACTTAGCGTCAGTTGATATTCGTCTTGCAAGACCATTCTAACATCTTAGATTCGGCATTTTTCAGGTGGTAACAAGTTTGGCGGATCCGTCAGCTAATATAATTTTCGGGGCTGTTGTGGATGATCGCTACAATGGAGAGATTCATGTAACTATCATTGCAACCGGCTTCTCGCAGTCGTTTCAGAAAACACTACTAACAGATCCGAAAGCGTCAAGGCTTTTCAATAAAGTAACCCAGGAAAGCAAAGGATCTTCTGCCGTTCTTTCCAAGTCATCTCCGAACTCACCACCACCGCGGCAACCACCTAGAAAGCTCTTCTTTTAGGCATTCTTATAGAGAACAACCCCCTCGGTTTTATCACCTATTCTTTTCTCGACCAGTCTTGCCGTCATTTGCTGTAATAGTTATTCATTTGTAATGATCTCAAAAATCAATGTTATACTTTGCAAGGTTTTTTTATTTTATTTTCCGTTTGGCTCAGAGATAGCTACATATTTTAGTCTGTCATTTTTACTTTACTATAATATTCTTCAATAAAAATGTTTTTCTATCAGTTTCTTCTATTTCAATCACGTTTCAAATTTCTTTAACATTGTTCAACAAAATTCAAATATTTTCATCATCTTTTAATCTTTGAGCAATATGCAACTATGAAAATTTCTTGGACCTTAGAGAAAACACGTTTTTCAACCATATTTCTATGCTCAAAGAGGTAATTTTATAGTGTTTGACTTTTAAAGCCAATTAATACAATCATGCAATTTAAATTATTAATTATTTTAATATTAAATTTGAGTCATTTGTTTTTAACGAATTAAAAAATGATTAAAATACAATTAAAAGATTTATAAATAGCAAATGACCTTTAAAATTTGACATAAATAAAAATACTATAAATTTTTGCAATGTGTTACAACTTAAAATGCAATGCATACTCTAGTGAAAGCACATCAGATTGTTTTTCTTTCTTTTTATTTTATTTTTATTTTTTTTTATTATTACAAAAGTAACAAGTTTTCTTAAAAGACTATCCTTTGCATAAAATGACTTACTTCACGCAATGGGGTGAAACCAAGATTTTGGATTAGGGGGGCAAAATTGTTGATATAGTAGAAATTTTTTTACTATATAAAAATCAGAGGTATTAGAAACAGACACGATGGCTCGAAATTTACCTGACATTGTAACCGAATCCGATTTAATTCGACTTTAAACATTTACAATTATGTAAAAACAATATGGATACAAAGTCCGATTTCATGCAAGCCCACTCGAAATCAACAATGACCCGAAGGAACACCATTAAACACTAATTAAACTATGGAAATATTTGAATTATAGACTGAAATGAACTTGAATCATTGCAAAAATTATATTTAAGAATAAATAGTGTTGAAACTTTCCTATAATTATCATTTTTATAAAAACTAAGTGTTTTTGACCTCATATATTTGCCTACTAATTCTCCAAAAAAATACCATTAAAATTAAAATAGAAAATATAAACACACATTAACAAGGATGAATGTTAGATTATGAAAGATAAATAGTAATGACATTAAAGTATAAATCTATTAGTCTAAAAAAAATTATTTAAATGAGGATTTGATCCCTTAACCTTAAATTACAAATGTGTTATTCCAACCATTAAGCTACAATAATTTTACTTATATTTTTACTGTTTTTAAATTATATATCATATTAGTAAGAGGGGCCATACCAAAATTACAAAAGCTCGCATTTTCGACAAGTGGGGCAGCGGCCACCGCCGGCCCCCCATGTGGCTTCGCCTATGGCAATGGTTTACACCAATGTGAGATGATCATGTATTATTGATTGTGTATACTAATTCATGCGCGGTTCTTTGGCCATCCAAGGTAGCCGACCGCCTAGGGCACCCGAAAATGAGGGGCCTCAAATATTAAATGGTGCTATTTAGGCTTGGTGTTCTTGTGGTCCGTTAAAGTTGTTATTCCCTCGCCTTTTCGCGGTATCTGTGCAACAACAGTCTTGTGTCTTCCAGATGGGGGCTTGGGTTGGTAATGTGTGGGTTTGGGATCTTAAGTGGCGTAGGAGGCTTTACGATTGGGAGATAGAGGAGGTTGGGAAATTAGAGGATATTTTGGTTGTGCAGTCCTTGAGGCAGGGGTGTGGTGATCGGGTTTCGTGGCATTTTACAGATTTACCATCCTACCCTGTGAAGAGTATTATGGATAATCTTTATGCTGGTGTGGAGCCTTTGTTATCGAAGCATGTGGTTAAGAGAGTGTGGTGTAAGTTTTATCCCCCTCGGGTTCAACTTACTCTATGGTTAGCATGTTTGGGTCGTTTGAAGACTCGAGATAGGTTGCTGGCTTTGGGTGTTCTTGATCTTCAGCAGGCTGTGTGCCCATTCTGTCAGGCTGATGTTGAGTCTAATTCTCATGTTCTACTATCTTGTGGTTTCTCCTGGCGGGTGTGGATGGACTTGTTGCATGAGTGGGGTATTCAAGGGGTCGTTTCTTCTACATGTGCTTCCTTTATTGTAGAGTGGGATGGATTGATGCGACGGCATCGGTGGAAGCCTTTGTGGAAGCTTATTTTTGGATGTGTTGTCTGGTCGTTGTGGTTTGAGCGGAATAACATTATCTTTGACCAGAAGGTTCCTGATTTACATCGGTTCTCCTGTTCGTTGAAGGTTCGAATTCGGCTGTGGGCTAAGGATCTGTTAGGGGAGTCTGGGGTCTCTTGCCCGTTTGGAATGGTGTATATGTAGTTACTTTTTGTGGGAGGGGATTGGTGTAGTGTTTTTTTGTTTTGTTTGTTTTGGTGTTTTTTTTGGTGTTTTTTGGTAGGTTTTGACTGGATATAGGCATAGTCCACCCCTATGCTATTTTGGGTGGCCTGTCTCCTGACCTGATCTCTCTAATGGCTTTTTCCCCTCGCGGGGTTTTTTATGCCGGCAGGGTTTTTGGGTCCAGGTTTCAGTGTTGTTTTGTTTCGTCGTTTATTGATTCCTAATTTTCGAAAAAAAAGAAGTAATTTAATGTTACAATACATTTAGCCTTGAATTTTTTCTTGAAATGAATTTTTTTAATCTTTTTATATATATTGAAGGGCCCTATTTAAAAGACATCATAAAAATAGATAGTAACTAACTCGATCGTCAAAGATGGTCCTTAATTAGAGTCAACCCTTAGAGCTAGCTAACGTGTGTTACTCGTATAGTTGTTAAAAACCCTCTAAGAGATATTAAATTAAATGTTAATTTGCAATAACGTTCTAACAACACTCATATAAAAAGAAACTATATAAAATTGCTAATTATTATTCACATGTGATTTACCTGATATTTAATTTTAATAAAAAATTTTCAAATCCAATTAGCTTTCTTTTTTTTTTTTTTGTGTGTGTTTAGGTTTACTCAACTCACTACAGAATGTGAATGATATTTACAAGTTATGGAAGCGAGAAAAGAAGTTAATTATTACATAACGGTCCGTTTGGTTAGTGATACTAAATGATGGTAAAGGGAATGACTTAGTGTAAAATTTCATTAAGAGATCCCTATCATTCCCATGGTAATGAAACTTTGATCACAAAAAAGTTTTTTTGTATACAAATTTTCATTACCACCTAATACCAACTCTCCCAATGGTAATGCATTGGAATGAATTTTATGAAAAAAATGAGATGATTGGAGTTGGACAAGCATGACCATCAAGGTAGAAAAGAGACTTTTCAACTAAAATTATACTAATTTTCCATTCCCATTACCATCGTTTATGACCACTTACCAAACGGGCCGGAAGATGTTTTGTTTAAGGACGTTCGTAGATTTGGGACAAAAGGAATTTTAAAAAGTATTATTGGGTACACTAGAAGCTAGCTAGGACTGCGTCAATTATTATGCAATTAAATAACGGGCTATACAGTTGACTTCTATTCTATTACCATAAAAAAGGTGTAAAAAGATTATCTAATGATCGCAAAAAAATTAATTAACACGTTGGCTGCTTATTGTCAATTACTCTTAATTCTTTTTTCTCTCTTGTAATTAGTTTTTGGATACATTATTGTAGGGCTGGTAAAAGTTGATCCGACCTGCTAACCCGATCTGAACCTCACCCGAAATAAGTAGGTTTGGGTTGAGACTTTTAACCCAATTAATTAAATGGGTCGACCCGACCTCATCTGTTTATTAAATGGGTTAGGTTCAGGTCAAAACTTTAAACCTGTATAACCCATTTAATTAAATGTTTTAATTTCGAGTTAAATCAATAAGTATAAGCTAAACTTTCTTCATGTAATATTTTCTTATTTTTTATAGTATATACAAAAAAACATAAAATTAAAAATAAAGCGTAAAAAAAATTAGATTTAAACAACGTTAAAAACCTTAAAATGAAAACAAAAAAATTATAAACGGATTAAGTGTGTCAAAATCAGGTCAACCTGATCTGTTCCAGGTCGAGTCAAGGTTGTGATTTTCGACCCAATTAACTAAATGGGTTGGGTATGGGTCAAGGGTTTTCTGACCTGTTTATATATAACCCGAATCCGAACCCGAACCCGACCCAACCTGATCTGTTTTACAGGCCTACATTATTGTCTTCATTTAGCAAGTTAGTTTAAAATCAATACTGCCTTATTCTTTTTCAATTAACAATATTTGCTTTGTGATCAGGCTTATTTTAGATATTCTTAGGGTTCTGAGTGAAAGCGAAATAACACGTTCTTAAAATATGAAAGTCATGGCTTTTTGTAAGTGACATTGATATACTACTAATTTTATCAATTAGATTTTTTTTAGATAAATTTTTATCAATTTGATAAAAAACTAATATGCTCAAAACCTATAAATCTAGAAATACTAATTTAAAAATATAATTAATTAATTACTTAAACATAATGATTATCGATGAAAAATCAAATTCCCCTTAAACAAATCAAACCTGGGGCCGGTCTGCGGTGCTTTTCAAGTGCTGGGTGTGTTTGGATTTTGTTGTTGAGTGGTGAGTAGGAGTGTTCAATGGGTCGGATAAAGATCGGATTAGGCTTAGGTAATTATGGACCGGATTGGTTAGGGCCCTTTAAATCAAATATAAGCTTTAAATGGGCTGGACTTTTCGGTCCAATCCGGCTCATTATTATTACAAAAAATCATTTCAATCCTCATTTATCAATTTATAACAATTAAATTATCATTTATAATTAAATTGAAAAATATTAATAATCCCTATTGATATTGTCATTTATTATATTTAAATTATCCATTAATTATATTTACAAAGGCCCGTTCTAAACTCTTATCGAGCCCTTTATAGCCAGTTTCTTTTTAATTATAGTAGACTCATTTTCGGCTCGACCCATACATAGCCCTTTAAAAAAGTAGGGGCCCAACTCATTGAACACCCCTATTGATTTTTGTTTTTATTGATCAACAATTGAAATTAATAGTATTTGCAATGAGACGAATCAAACAAGATCTTACTTGACTATGTTTTAACTTATAGATCAAAAACTAAACACAGATTAAAAGTGATGAATGAATAGTGCCATTTTTCCTAATGTTGCAACTAATATGGCACAATATGGACGCAAAGTTTAATTTTAAACCGACTCGAAACAATCAATCTAAAATCGATTTGATGAGCCGAATGAAATGATGAACACTTACAAGTCGTTGCTATACCTTACGCCAAACAAGCCCCAACAAAAATAGGACACATTAGCTTTTCTAGACTTCTTGTAGTTTGAACTACATACAAACATCAAGTTTAGAAAGTCGCATTTTAAAAATAATATAAAGTGTAGAGACTAGAAAGGAATTTAAAAGCTTTTTCTAGAAATGATGAAAATGGGACACATAATTAGAGGTCAAAAGATTTTCGCTCATGTGGTCTTTACAATAATAATTCTTATTCTCTCCATTTTTTTTCATTTTATTTAATTTTTAAAAATTATCTCTGTGTGGGAACACTGGGTATGATGATGATGATTTGATTTTTAATAATGTTTTTAAGTAAATTTTAAACTATAATAGCTCTAAATACGTATCATAAATTTATTTTTAAATGTGTAATAAAAAGTACTCCCTCCATTCTTAAAAAATTGTTCACTATGTGTTTTTCACACAAATTAAGAAAACAAGAATTTTTAGAGTAAGTACTATTTAAATTAAATAGTAGTGTGAATTAATGATTGTATTGGTATTATGATCGACAAAAGAAATTTAAATTAAAGATATAAAGGAAATTATCGTTGTTATTAATATAGAGATCAGAGTATATTTGGTGAAAATGAGAGGGATTGAGAAAAAAATTTTCAAAAAGGGAAAGTATTATAGTGGACAAACATTTGAGTCTACCCATTATAGTAAGGTGAACACACATAAAAGAAAAGAGGAGTATATATTAAGAGGAATTTTACGAGATTCAATATAGACATATTTTATCTTCTATACGTCTTAAAAACCTTTAATCAAATTTCTCTTTCACTCTTAATCCCCCTATGTGCTCTTAATAATGATAATTCTTATTCTCTCTATTTTTTTCTTCCTTTAATTTTTTTCAACTATTCTAAATGTAAATTTTAAACTTTAATAACTCTAAATACGTATCATAAAATAAATTTTAAAAATGTGTAATAAAAAATATACGTCTAAGTGGAATATTCTAAACGGGAAAATATTACAAAAAGGATTATTACGCAACATTCAACAATGACATAATTATAAGGGATATTTTACATGGTAGGCACTAACTATTGCAAAAGCCCTGTGGTAACAATTCTTAAAAAAATTTCCACAAAATAGCATTCTACTTTTGAATATTGAGCTACAGTAACATTATGAAGGAAAAACATTTGTTTTTCTGTTATATTGTGAAAATATCATTTTACCCTTCCTCGATCTATTCATCTTCTTCGATTCATCCATCAAAAAAGTTAGTCAATGACTAATAATTAAGTTCATACAATTTATTTTTGAAAACTAATTACATATATGTTTTTATGGTCTCTAGGTTAGACGTTGGTGTGTACGATCTCGATTATTTCAACACATTAAAGCGTCTATAAATCTTTTAGATGTTTCATGCGTCTAAATACAAAAGCTAAAATGCTGTATCTATAAGGCGCCAAACACAATTTAGACACCTTTCGGTGTCGATTAAGCAATGTCGAAAAAACTTTACGATAGTAAGTTTTAGATGCTTCTTCGAGTGTTTAAAAAGATATGTTACGCGGAAAAGTATCCGTATTTTGCTGTTTAGTTTATTGTAACAAACACAAGAAAGAAAAAAAATATAATGATTAATATAGCACATAGAGATAGAGATATAACGTGGTTTACTAACAACTCTTTTGTTACGTCCACAAATAGAGAGGAAATTTTTTTTAACTCTCTAAAATCTGAGAAAAACTTGTAATATTTTTGAAAGTGTACTCGTATCATTATAGCTAGAAACATACATTCATAATTATACTCATTTGATCTCTCTAAAATCGAGTAAAACTTTCAAAATCAAAACCCTAAGAAGAAGCGTAGAAAAGAACACAAAATTGGATATGTAATACGAGACCCGTTTTTCAACACCTAAATGGTTATTAAAAGATAAAGGATATATTGCCCATTCGAATAACTTATATATATCTCGACGGGCACTTTAAAGAATATTTTAATAATTCTTATGATCTCCTATCTTTAAATAACCATTTAATTTAATTTGGGTCGTCTTTAATTTTCAACATTATTGTTAATTTAATCCCAAAGTGGAAAGTCTTCCAAATCACTATTGATATCAAAATGTTCACTCGTTAGCAAACTATAATCAATAGTTGACTCTATATTTGAACTACCCATGTAGTTAGGGTTTATAAATATTTCCGGAGAAAATACTTTATCTGGCTCTTGGTTAAAATATGTAGCAATATTATCTAATTCCATCGTTGTTGTTGTTGTCGTTGTCGTTGTCATTGTTGTTGTTGTTGTCGCTGCCATGTGATCAAGAGGCACTGACGGATTATTAAGAGGTTCTTGGGGGATAGTAATTGGGTTTTCTGACTCAAAGTTTATGAAATTATTGGTTTCATCATCTTCAGGAATGGGATCTAACACATTTAAGTTATTAGTATTGTTGATAAGATCACGTTGGCATGTATGATCACCACAGTACGTGATACTAAATTTTGTAGGACTATTTGATATCTTTTCGACTTTTTTAGTTGCTCGACAATTCTGATCTTCTCGATATATACACCTGAAGTATTCTCTGTTTTTCATGATCATCATCAAAAAAATTAGTTAATTACTAATTAATAATTAAGTTCGTACAATTTATTTTTTTAAACTAATTACATATATATATTTAAAAATTTTATTATTTATTTGATCTCAAGAATTTTGAATAAATATCATAAAAAATTTTGATATTGCTGATTTTTTTTATCTTCTTGTAAACTTATACTTTAACTTTTAGTATGATAAAATTTTAAAGTTTTTTTTTGCAACATGTAAATTATGATAATTGCTTATATATCATCGTAATACTTATTCCCATGTTGCCATATTTTTATAATGTTTATTCGTATAAGATTAGATTTCCAAAACTTAAATAAACATGTAATTTGAATAAAGGTCGTAGATAACTTCTATATGGAGAACATAAATCCAGAACGATATTTCTAGTCTATGTCAAATGTATAGATTTAGATAATAAATTAATTACCATTTAATTTTTTTTCAGATATTTTTAAAATAATATTACATTTATATACTTTTAAGGATAGTTTTTATTAAATTCAAAATAATTATTAAATTTATTATCTAAATCTGTACACTAGGTACATATAATAGAAAAATGGACTAAAGAAAACTAGGGAATATAGAATTGATGTTAAAGATAAATAAAATTAAAGATATAAAATACTAAATACTAAACAAAATTATTTTTCTAAGTAAATTAAAAATAGGAATAGCTAACATACCTAGGATACGGTGTGTTTCTAATTAGCTTCTGCCCATACTTTCTCCAAGTGTAGCCATCAGGTCTTCTAACATCAGGGGCTTCAACAATGTGTTGCCTACAATTTAACACCAAATGTTATTTTTTCCATAGAAAACTATGATCAGAGTCTAGAGAGGAAAAAACGACGACAACTCATACCCATAGAAGAGAGTACAGTTAAATGATAATTCAATTTACTCATTTTTTCCATTTTACAAATTTCTCATCCACAACAACATTTCTCTAATAACTTCAGTAGCAAAGATATATTATAGTGACGGAGGAAAGGTAGTTACGGTTTACAATAAATACTTTGGGAAAAAATTAGGAAAAAAATTTACACATTCAGCGAGTAACAAGTAAATGAAAATTTTAAAATTTCAAATGATATACAGTTGAAATATTTAAAAAATTTTACGTGATAACCCTAGCCCTAAAAAACATTTGGAAACGTTAAGAATGAAGCATAGAACAGCTAAAGCAATCGAAAACCCCTTATTTCCCCAATTCAACTCTACAAAAATCACAATTTTCTTATTTCACCCTAATTCCCCAATTTCTCGAATACCCCTGAATCCCCAAATTCTATACACAAGTTCAACGAAACTCATCTATAAAGATCACAAAATCGAGCTCTCAACTAGTGTGGATGAAGGTCGATATTTTATGCCCTAATTTCTTGTTGTTTACCCTTGGTCAATGAAGGTGAGTAACTATAATTTATAAGAATGTCAATATAAGCAAACCACTAGTTAGGGTTTGAAGAAAAAATTCGGAAAAAAAAAAAATCATTTCAATTAAGCTCAATTGTTTGAAGAAGGAATCGTAATTTGATTGTAGATAGATAATTAAAAAAAACTAGAGTTTTAATTTGGGGAAAACATGTGATTTTGGGGAAAGATATGGAAGTTAGGGTTTATATTTTGGAGAGATATAAGCTAATGATGCATTGAGATTTGGTAAAAAGGGAGGCGTACAACAATCTTTATTCTTACTAAACTAACATTTCCGAACATTTTTTTTGGGAGATTAGGTCATGAAGGATAAATTGGATAAAAAGGTCAATTTAAAAAAAACTTTAATCGTCACTTTGAAAACCCACCAATACATCGAAATTACTACGTGAAGTTTTTCAAAAATATCAATAGTAGAACCCTAATAGTGGAACACTAGAAATTTATACCTTTAAAATCAAAATTTTCTCATATATGATCGATGAACAGGTTTTATCAGAGTGTTTTTTTTTTTAAAAAAAAAAATTTAATTCCATTGATTCTAGAATCACCCTATGACTAAAAAGACATTGAATGTAAACATTTGACGGAAAATTACATCTTATAGTCAAAAGCAAATGAATCCGTATAATTTTTATATTAGAAAATATTTTTAACATTATTATTTCTCCCTTCCAGTTTTTTTCTTCTTTTAGACTTTTGTTTTTGAATTTCATCCAATTGAAAATCTAAAATAGCTTCAATTACGGATGTTTAAAATTGTGAACAATTATTTTTTAATGATATAAGCAATAATTGATGGATTGGATGCAAAAATTATAATTTCTAACCATGTCAAAAAAAAATTATGCTAACTAAATATTAAGACAATGGTTGAGACTCTAAGACTGATTTTGTATTCTATCCATGACTTTTTCCAAAAAAATGACATCTCATTTAGTTTCATGGTATATAATGATGATAATGAAATTATTAAATGAAATATGTCGTGTTATTCTAATATAATATAACAAAGCGCAAAAGATAAATATTACTTATATTTTTTGTAATTTACGTTACTATTAGACTATATAAATATATTCGTAAATACGTGGGTTTGTGTCACTTAAGCTGGTGGTTCATGATTTGAGGTGTCAAAATTGATTTTATAGCATATCAAACCATCTTATTCAAGAGAGCCTCTTAGATTAGAAACATGGATGTAGCATAAAACTCTAACAAAAGACACTAACTATATAAAACATTTAAAAAAAAGTCAGATGAGATTCAAAATTATAAACTTAATTATCAATGTCAAAAAATCATCCAATGAAATATTAAATATCAAGCCTTAAAATGCATTATATATAAGGTTTGGCCGATAAATTATTTTCTTTGTATGAGTAAATTACACTATCCGACCCGTTAATTAATCTCATTGTAAACATAAACATCATCATCTACCTAATATCTGATCACTCAAAAACAAGGTCTGGATGAGGGAAGAGGACGAACGATCCATACTAGAGGTGTTCAATGGGGCAGGTCGACCCAACGGGTCAAGGGTTGGGTCACATTTTAACGGGTCATTAGCGGGTCGGGTCAATAATGGGGCGGGTCATTAACGGGCCTTGGTGTAAAGGGTCGGGCCGGACCGGGTCGGATAGTTAAAAGTATTAATTGCGGAAAAAAATTTGCCACTTTTTTAAAATTTTTTTAATGATATTATTATATACTTAAGTGGGTCGACCCAACGGGCCATAAAGTATAATAAAAAAAACCTATTCTATGTACTTTTTAAAAAAGGGTCAAAGTGGGTCGAATTTAAATGAGCTTGACCCGCCCCGGCCCGTTTATCATTTGACATGACCCGCCCCGCTCCGACCCATTTAAATTTTGACCCGACCCGCCCCGTTGAACACCTCTAATCCATACCCATACTCTCTTGAGAGGGAGTACTAGAGGAAAGCGGTTAATTTTACCCACAAAAGGTGAAAACTGCATAAAGAGAAATGTGATTAACATTGTTGCTTGAAGATAAAAAACTACCTGCATAAGAACCAAATTAGCCAAACAAGGGTGTGAATAAAATAATAGACCTAATGAGTGAAAAAGTATAAAATGGCAGCTAAGTAAACAACTAGGCTTCAGAGAATGAATGACAACTAAATAAACTATTAATAGTTTAGAAGGTCAATCTGGTGTCTCCAACTATTCCTATCTCTAAGAAGGTCCTTGGAGATGTGCAATTCACTTAAATTATCCTTAATTTTGTTCAACCCACGTTTTCTTAGTATTCTTCGACTCTTCTTACTCTCCACTATAATACAATTTTGACACGTTTTGCTCTTTTTTTTAATTAATTGATTAAAAATTGGATCTTTTCTCATCTACATCCTTACTTCACCACATATATGGTTAAGATCATAAGATCGATGAGTTGGTCTTGTATGGACTTAGTGCATTTTAAAAAAAATGCAGATCAACCTTTAATATGAAGAGTGTAATTATGAGTAAAGGAGATTAAAGAGTGAAAATTTGTAATTAAAAGATTAAAGAATAGTTCAAAGTAAAATACTTTCATTTAAGTCAATTCTAGACTTACACTAGATCGATTATACTCATAAGATTGGATTAAGGCATTAGCAGATGCCAAAGGTATTAAAAACTAATAAATGGCATACATGCATTTAATTATCAGTTCAAACATGCATTTACACTGCAATACTGGCATGTAAACAATGTTATTATCTTTGATTTTAGTGTTTTGTTTCCTTAAATTCCTTTCGAGGAGCAAGAAATTGTTCACTTTATTTATGTCGTTATAATATGGTGCATTACTTAGAAAATAATAACAAACTCGCCTTCACACAGACACAAGAGCCTTTAATACAAAACAAAGTTCGTTTAATTTATGTTAGAGTATGTAATATATTCTAGGGCCTCAACCAAAAGTTTATCCAGCATCAGGATATGTTAAATACTCTAATAAAATGTTAAGTTAATGGTTGAGGCTTCAAGATATGTTATATACTCTAACGTCCCCTCAAACGAGAGCCCTTTGGCTAGAAGTGTGCATGCAACACATGCCTTCCTCATACCTGGTGCCAAATAGTCCACTTTAAATGAGGGGTGGTTGACATTCGAACCCGTGAACTCTTGCTATATTAGCTTCTGATACCATGTCAAGAAACCAAGTCAACCAGAAACTTAAGCTAATGGTTAGGCCTCAATGTTAGAGTATATAACATATTCTGGGGTCTCGACCATCAGCTTAAGCTTTTGGTTGAGTTGGTTCCTTAACATGGTATCAGAAGCCAGGGTGACAAGAGGTCACACGTTCGAATCTCAACCACCGCTCATTTAAGTGAAATATTTAGCACCCGGTAGAGGATAGCCTGTGTTGCACCCACACTTCTAGCCCAAAGCGCTCTCGTATGAGGGGGTGTGTTAGAGTATATAACATATCTTGGGCCTCAACCATCAGCTTAATCTTTTGGTTGAGTTGGTTCCTTAACACTCAGGATAAGTTATTAATGACACAAATAGAGAAATAAATAGGGCAGAGGGAATATGTTATTATACCTGTGGTTATTAAGAGGAGATCCATGAGGATTCAATGATTGAGCCATATTTTTGACGAAGCTAATGGAATTCTCAAGTGAATCAAGAACATTAGATGCTTCATTAATAACACCCATTTTTATTTCATCATTCAGTTCATGATGATCAGATAATGTTTCATTTATTGAAGGAATTAAGTTGCGAAGTTGAGTTGCCGCTTCCAAACCTTCTTTCAACTTTTCCACTAAAATAGCCTTATTATGATTATCCATCTCTATTTTCTTGCCTACTTTTTCACTCTTTCTATATATTTTCTACGTACCTGAGAAAATCTTGTGATACTTCCAATAAAAAGAATAGTACTACACACTAATCCTATTACTTCTTATATAGAAACACAAAAAGTTAATTAAAAGTTAATGGGAATGTGATTGCAACTTGTACAAATTTATTCTAGAAATAGGTAATTAAATATAATTGACGACATTTTTTATATGAAGAACTACGGCGTACTAGGCCATAGTCATTATGCGCGTTAGACTTTGGCCCATCTACAAATTTTGAAGCCCCTTAGTACACGTATCAAATCTATTAGTAAACCTGATTTTCATCATATCTTTCTTCATTTCTATTTAACATAGTTGATGAGGATAACGGGACTACAAAAGGTATGGAGTGTGACATGAAATAAATTATATACTTAAAGAGGAATATATATATATATATATATATATATATATATATATATATATATATATATATATATATATATATATATATATATATATATATATATATATATATATATATATATATATATATATATATATATATATATATATATATATATATATATATATATATATATATATGAAGTATTTATATTACCTGGTGGGCTTGTTCCTATACCTTCTGTGGCCTAAGGCGAGATTAAAAATAGGGCTCTTATATAAAAGATTAAAAATAGGGACCCTTATGTAGAAAATTAAAAACCCATCATTAATATATAGCTTTAGATAGAAGAGAATGAGAGAAAAACTTAAAGTTTAAGAATGCTTCAATTTATCCGAATCTTCTAATTAGTTTAAAATATATCTTAAATTCCCTTGTTATTCAGATAAATATGAAAATTTTCACTTTTTTTCCTTGAAATTGTAGAGAGTATTTGAAGAGTTTTGCCATTTTTTCATGGAACCACCATAGAAATTAGGAATGCAAAAGTTTCCATTTAGTTTGGAAGAAGATCCGTGTAAATCATTCTGATTGATTGCATTTGTTAGACATTTATTATCTTTGCCATTCATATCTCATTCCCACTATAGCATTCTCCTATTTATTTTTTTTAATTTTTTTAATGTTTTAGTTAAAAGATTTAAAGCTACATAAATTTTAAAAAATGGGGCCCTGGGTCTTTGCCCCACCCACCCTAGGCTAGATACGCCCCTGTTACCTGGGTTTAAACATATTAAGCATATTTTTAAAAATATCATTGATATGATTTGATATTCTTTAAGATCTATCCCTGTAACTGTAAAGAGGAGGTTCTAAGTAGGGTTGAACAACGTTTGGTCTAAACTACAAACTATTAAGTGCAATTATAATAAATTGATTAAAATTATTAAACATTGCATATTAACACAATTTGTTATGAGAAAACCAATAATTTATGCAATGAATCTCTGATAATCGGTAGCATATATTGTAGAAATTGTGATTAAGACAATATTTCTAGAACAAAAAATATACTTTATGCAACATGAAGTCATCAGTCAATACATATCTTCTTCTATTATATGCATGGAACATAAGAGTATAAGAGCTTGTAAGAAGACTTCTTACAAATGAACATATGGTCAATTATATCTATTTTTATTATGTGGTTCACAAGGCCTCGAAAAATTAAGAGCCTTAATATTATATTATTTAGTACGTGTTAGAAGTTTAAAGATACAAAATTATTAAAAAAAAAACATAATTTTTAAAATTGCACATATTCTTCACATTTGTCAATTTTAGGTAAGCACATTTGTCTCCTTGGATAGGTCGCCTGAATATATTTCGTAGTCCTAACATTGTATCAAAGTCTAGATTATTATTTCGCCTTTATAATTGAATATTTAATAGAACAACTGATTTAGAGATCTCTAATTAGATGTTAATTTGCAATAACATGTGAGTTATTCCATTGTACCAAAAGCGCTTGTGGCTCAATGGGTGTTGAGATATACGATGATTGTATTAGTATATGTGGTTGTTACAACCAATTATACTTAGTTGTAATAAGTGGTTAGTTAGTTAGATAGATGATTGTATATAAATACAATTTCATGTAATAATTCAAGATAATCAATAATATAATATCACTTTCTTTTCTTTCTCTCTCAAGCTTCCCTTTCCCTCTCAAGCTTCCCCTTCCCTCTCAAGTTTCATTCATAACAATCCATCATTTTCTTCCCCCATAATCGTCAACTTTAACAATGGATAGAGCATCTGCATGTGGAGCAGAAGGTATGAAGTTCGAACCCTATTGAGCGCAAGTATCAATTGGGGTTCCTTGACTGCGCGCATCTCTCTTTGCTCTCTCCTTAGGGAAATATGTATGATTTGTCCGCATCTTTCAGGAAAAAAAGAAAAACCCCCACTCAGATATTACCTTATGCGGGATAATATTAGGAGTGTCCTTTACCTTTTTATGTGAGTTATTCCACACTAATTTTTATCATCAATTTTTTTATCACAGGCAAAATTAGTTTATAAATTTTGTTTAGGTAGGTTTACCCTACAAAATGTGAATGAAAAATGCAAAAGTTTTGGAAGCAAGAAAAGAAGTTAATCATTACTTCCACAGTTCCACTAAGAGATGTTTTATTTAGGACATAAATTTTGGATACAGTTAATCTAAAAAAGTTTTATAAAACCAAATCTATAACGGGCTTTCCTATTGACTACTATTTAACACAAAGGTGTAAAAAGGTTATCTAATCATCACAAAAAATTAATTAACACGTTGGCTGCTTATAATGTCAATTAATCTTAATTCTTTTATTTTTTTCTTTTTATAAGTTTAGTTTTTGGACACGTTGTCTGCGTTTAATTTAACATGTTAGTTAAAAACCAATATCCCGTTACTAGGGTCGTCTTGTTAATTGTTGGGCTCTAAATCAAAATTTAAAAATAATCTCTATAAATGTAATACTTTTTTATTTTGTATTGTAGATAGTATAATTATTTTTATAGTAAAAAGTTCTAATTAATAATTCTTATTATATAACTAAAAAGTAAATTATATATCTAAATTTAATTCTACTTAATATAAACTTTATACATGAAAATATTTTTTTGGGCCCTTTTGTCCCTTTCAATTAACAACATTTGCTTTGGGGGTGAAAGTTGTTAAGTAAAGTAGCACTCTAATACTATTCACTTTACCCCTTGTGTTGTTATATGAGAAAATAAATCAGTCAAACCAAACAAACAATAATAATCCCACAAACAAACACATTATATTTCGTTTGTGACATTTTGTTTTTCACTACACTAAACTTTAATTTTCTTGACATTGGATTTAGTGACATTTTAAATGTCACTGCTTTATATTTTTAGTGAAATAATAGTTGGTTTTTATTTTTTATTCCACTCTAAAGTGAATTAGTGACACTTTATCTGGCCTTTAGATGCATATGCAATTGTTACTATAGTCTATAGTGGCATTCATGAGAAATGTCACTAGACCCGATGTTGTGAAAAGATTTAGTAATAATTTTTTATTATGTTATTCAAGGGTCTAATAAATGTCACTAAATTCACAATATATTCTATTAGAAATTTAGTGACATTTAATATAAATATCGTGTAATATATCCCACTAAAAGCTAATTATGTTGTAGTGTTTGCACTATACTTTTTGCAAGAATTTCAAATCGATTTTTGAGTTTTAATATCTCTAAATACGTATTAAAAAAATTTGTAAATTATGTAATAAAAGGCTAAACATTAAAAATAATCAAATAAAATTCCAAATTAATATATTTCATCTTCAATATATCACATAAAAACTTAATTTATTTGAATCTCTTTTAAAATTGAAAAAAAAATCTAAAGTGTACAAACAAAATAAAACTGAAGGAGTAATAAAAATACAAGTACATATAATTTATATATATGGAAACCCATTGAGGAAAAACCCATGTGACCGTAGGTGAAACTAAACCATTCCAAGAATTATTGATAAAATTAATTAATGGATAGAAATAAAATTAATTAGGTGAAACTAAACCACACATAAGGATAATCGCGACGTTCATTTTAAGAAATATCGTTATGATGCGCGTTGGGAGATATGCGAATGCGTACGTGTTTCGACCGAATTTCGAAAGAGTTCACGGCATCAATATTTTTTCGGTCTACATATCGGGAAATAGGCGAATAAGTTTCGACCTGATTTTCGAAAGAGATATCTCATAAAGATATCGTAAAGTCCGTTTTTCTTTTCAAAATATCGTTACGATGGGTAAAAACGACGTTAAATTGATAAAACACAAGGGTACTATTTGTAATTAGCAAAGTCAAAGGTGATTAGGGATTGTCAACTAAAGTCAAAGATGATTAGTAATAGTCAACAATCATTTAGGCTGGTTAAAGGTCATTTGGATTAGTTAGCGGTCACTTGGCCTGAATGGTGTAGATGTTGATACTTTGATGGTGGTAATTCGCAAAAATTTAATTCACAAAAGCCCTAAACTTAAACACTGTAATTTGCAAATTACTCTTAAAATTATTCCAAATTATACTTGTGATGTAAATTCTTTAAAATTTTAAATGTTTTAAACACTTATTGTGAAATATGTGATAAAATGTTTAGGGGATAATACAGTCAGTTGAAAAGAAAAATAACATTAAGTAGCAACCCAATATAGTATTGAGCATCTACATTAAGTTTAACAAATCTAGTTTAAGTAGCTGGTTGAATACAAACAAATCTCCATACAGGATAGTTAAACTATTGTCTTACTCAAATTTAAACAATATTCCTTTATGTAAACCAAGAAAATCCCAATTAATAATATGGATCAAAGTAGTGTTAGCTCTCCAATTGACCTAATTATTAACTTCATTCAACCTTTTTGTTAATCAATAAAACAATTTAATTTGTAATAACTCCTTACAAAAGTTATAACACAAAATCTCACAAGAGACGGTCTATAGGATAGACCACAAAATTGGGCCAGCCCATTTCCCTTAACTGATTTTTTTTATTATAATATCAATTATATTATGTTATAATCCTAAATGTAAGGTATTATAACCTCGAATATACTATTCTATAACCCTAAATATAAGTTATTATAACCCCAAATAATTTATTATAACCCCAAATATAATATGTTATATTTTGGGCTGGGCTTCATGGATTCCGTCTATAGAATAGACCGTCTCCCATGAGACTTACTGAAGTTATAATAATGCTTAATAAGATCATTAAATAGCTAGTACTATATATAAATCCAAACTTTAATATTAAAAAGAATTTACTAGTCAAGGTGCTTAAATGTACTAGTTCATGCATGTAAGCTCTATGCATTATGTGAGTGTATAGAGATGTAATCCCACTACAACATAATTTGCTTTTAGTGAAATATATTTAGTGATATTTAATTTAAATGTCGCTATTTCAAATTTCTAATAGTGTATGTAGAGGATTTAGTGACATTTATTAGAAACTTTAGCGGCATATTAAAAAGTCACACTAAAGTCTTTAACGACATGATCTAGTGACATTTCTCACGAATGCTTAAAAAATATGACCACGTGAAAATGCTTAAGAAATATGTTGATAACAAGATAATAAAAGAACTAGGACACAGGAATTTCCCACTATAGCATGTAATTATTTCAATAAGGATTGCAATTGATTCTGTTGAATTGATTTACTGATCTAACTTAATCACTCCTTTTCGAGATGGAAATCAAATTAAAACAAATTAAATGGGTTCTCTCAATCTCAACTTTCGTATTTGATCGATTAACATCACAAGAAAATATACTACTCAATCTCAACTTTCGTAATTTTGATTAAGAAGATATATTAACTTGATTCATCATCCAAGACTAGTAATATTCTCATACCTCAACTTTTGTGATTTTGGTATTAAGAGAAATTAAAAGACTTTAACTTGAATGATCATACAAAACAATTTAATCAAATCAATTCAACATCACAATCACCAATCCTCATCTAACAATCACATACATATTAGGGTTCAAATCCAATGTCCTAGCATACAAATCTACTCACTAATCATGGCTATGGAGGTTTCTAGGACTAATAAACTATCATGAAACAAGAAATAAGACATAATTTAAAAAATGTGAATATAAAGGAAATACCTTGACAATGGAGATGAAGAACGGTATGTAAATTGCTAATAAAATCCAAGAGTACAATATTGAAATTCTTAAAGGAAAGCTTAAACTAAATCTATGGAATACAAAGAGAAAAACTAGAGTTTGAAAGAAGAAAAACTGAATCATCTAAATTAGGGACCATTTAGGGTAACCTCCACTTAAATAGTGGTTCAAAACATTAGGAGAAAAAACCGTTTAAATTCTTGTCAGACTGAAAGCAACGAGTCGCCACTTCTGGAGCGACGAGTCGTCGCTCTTGGCCTGACTGGCGAACTTTGAATGGCCGCCATTTTCTGCTCGGTTGTCGCATATGGACATATAATACACCGTTGGAAAGCTCTTGAAGTCTACTTTTAAATGCCACAAACCTTGCATCAATGTGATCTCTCCATCAAAAGTTATGGCCAAAAGAGTGAGCATGTATCAAATTTTGCGCTTCAAAACTTTTGTCTTTTAAGCACTTTTCTACTCTTTTATCTTTTGCCCATCTTCATTGTTAAACATCTTCAAGAGAGCAATGATCTCTTCACTTATTCTAGGGGTCTTAGGCTATTTCTCCAATCCTTCACCCTCTTATAACTCCGTATACTAGTAAAAAGCTTCAATTTCGCCTCGTATTTCATAAAACTACAAAATAAGCACAAGAGACAAAAACTGCAACCTACTATAATCCCTAAACACCACTATAACTTCATTCAAGGAGCGTAAAAATAGCACGGATAAGCGCAAATAATTGCACTTATCACTTGTGTGTGTTTATCTTTTCTCCACTGATTGAGCTCTATTTTCTCTTGTATATTCTTCTACCTTTCACCTTGATGAAGTCCTAATCACATTTATCATAGGCCTTTATAATTAGGGATTTAATCAAGCATGTAATTATTAAACATTAAATTGGATTCCGGCGCATTTCCTATAATGTGTTTTATCCTGCGCTTTCTGCTAGGCTAATAATTCTAACGATATTCGTATAGTTGAACGGTCCATATAAGTTGTCTCATACTTCCTGTGTGTTGAAATATTCGCTACATAACGGTTTTATATGCTATTTATCGTTTAAACTTATTTAATATATTGCGACTAATATGTAAGAATAAATATAGACAATGACATCTTTTTTGAATCGACTAATCGCATATATTTATATTATTAAGTTTTTATAATTTTTAGATGTGTATAATTTAATATAGAAATGATCAAAATGACAAATTGAATCGCGTAAAAAGTCAAATGTAACAATATTACTTCAATAACAAAACGGAGGAAGTATAAAAAAAGGAAAAGATCAATATAACCAATTGATTTATACTGAACATATATTTTCTCCGTTCCATTATACTTGCTATACTTAACTTTTTAAGCAATCCAACGCGTAACTTTGATCATTTATATCTTAAGCTATGCTTAACTAAAAATTATAAAAAATTTAATATCATGAAAGTATTCGATAATATGATTCAATCAAGATCTCACTTGACTGTATTTTTCTTATAGATTAGCCGCAATATATAAAATAAGTTTAAAAGATGACTAATACCAATAATTCTCAAGGAGCGACTATTTTAGAACGGAGGTAGTATAAGTCAATAAACTACATTGATTGTTGGAGTTGACAACTTGACCAAACAATAATATGAATGCAATAAAAAGATTAATTGAAAGTGACAAAAACACAATTATTATACAACCATTAACATAAGTTTAAAGTTAAAGAATTAAGCTAGGACCCAATTAAGGACTTTATTAACTAAAATAAAGGTATAAAAGTTTATTAAATTGAATAGACAAAATTAAATGACACATTGGCTGCTGATCGTCAATTACTCGTGATAATGTGTTTTTTTATAATTATTTTTTGATACGTGTGTTGCAGTTGGTCAAGATTAATTGAAAAACAATAATAACATGAGATGGATCTATATTCTATATAATTAGCTCATATTTTTAAGAAAAATTTACCTAGAATAATTCAATCTATTTGTGATTTTGCTACAATAATCCCACCTATTGATTAACCATGGATAATCCCAACTTTAACGAGTATTAGCCTAGAACAAACTTGGGTAGCCTGATGACCTGCTATAGTAGGTAAAACATCAAAAAAGTAAACCGAAAATTAATTTAAAATTAGAGAAAAGTTGTTTAAAAATTACATAAAAATTCTATTTAATAATAATAAATCATAATTTTTTTGAACAATTTTTAACGTTTCAAAGACATATTTGTTTTAATTTATCTTTTTTTTAAATAAACCTTGATACAGCAAGTCATCCGGCCACCGGGTTTACTCTAGGAAAATACCCTTCAAAGTTGGGATTATTCATGGTTAATCAATAGGTGTGATTGTTGTAGGAAAATCACGAATAAGTTGGATTATTTTAGGTAATTTTTTCTATTTTTAATTAATCTCTTTAAAATTATAAATAATCACTTTAAGGTTATATGTGGTCACTTAAAGAATACAAAAAATAATCACTAAACAAATTATAAGTTTTTTTTAAGATTCTAAGTAATACTAAAATAACAAAAGTATTTTAGCTCAGTGCAATAAAAATGATCTAGTTAGGAGACGGGCTCATTTCAGAATTTGTGATAACCTCCCTGCCCCAAAAACAAATAAAACCGAGTATATGTCGTTAAGTAATGGTTCATTAAGCCCAACCTTTAGTAAGTTTCATGTTTTTATAGAATGAGTTAAGAATGAGTTAAGAATGAGTTACTCTATTCGATACCAGCTATAGTCTCTTGAGAGACCGTCTCTTTGAGAGATATATTTCAAGACCAACCCATTAAAGATTGAAATTTTTTACCGTATACTTAATGTCTACTTACATTATCCTTAATGCTTACGTATCTTTAATATCTACTTTCAATATCTTAAATGTCTTCTTACATTCATCATTCTTAATGCCTAATAACAATATTTAAAAAAATATATAATGGGCCGGGCTAATTAGAGATAGTTTCTCATTAAGAGACCGTCTCTCACAAGAATTTGTGATTCGATTTAGAGCAAACGTTTAATTTGGAATTCACCCTAATATATATATATATACTCCCTCTGTCCCATTCTTATTGTCCACTTTTTCTTATTTGGTTATCTCATTTTAATTGTCTACTTTCTATTTTTGGCAAAGATTTTTTTACCTAAATACCCCCAATTATCCCAACTTATATTATTTAAAATACCTCACCTACCACCTTTTCAATTATTATAATCGCTTAAATACCCCAACTACTCCCTCCGTTCTTATATGTGTGTCCTATTTGAAGATTTCACACATATTAAGATAGTGAGAATCTTTGTTGATTGTGGGTATTATTTTATTATAATAGTGGTGTGAATTATTTAATGATTGTATTGTTATTATGAGAGAGAAAATATAAATTAATTATTATAAATGGGATATTAGAAGAGAGAGAGGGTGAATCTTTGTTGATTGTGGGTATTATTTTACTATAATAGTGGTGTGAATTAATAATTGTATTGGTATTATGAGAGAAAATATAAATTAATTATTATAAATGGGATATTAGATGAGAGAGAGGGTGAAAAGAGGGTATCAAAACTTTCCATTTTAGGAAATGAGACAAACATATGAAACTACCCGTTATAGTAATGTGGACAATCAAAAAGAACGGAGGGAGTACCATTTTTACAATTATTATAATCACTTAAAATACCCTACAACCATTTTTCTTAATTTGTGTGCCCACTTAAAAGTGGACAATAAGAATGGGATGGAGGAGTATTAAGGTAAGACGGAGAAATGTATCTACACTTACAAATCAGAAAAGGACCACTATAAGAATGTTTTTATATGTGTAAATTAATAATTTGCTCCAACGTAAATATTAAAACAGGACTTATAATTTTTAAATGGTAAAAAAATAATTTTAGGTGGACTTTATTTATTACTCTTTCCATTTTAATGACTTTGTCCTATTTCATTGGAGTATGATTGCTAAGAGATATATTGAAGTCTTAATATCTCTAACGGTGCACAACTATAAATTATTTAAAGTTGATATTAATAATTCTTGCGTTGAGACATATTAAACAAAATTCCACTTGACTATATTTTAACTTATAGATTAAGAACAAAATACAAATTAACAGTGAATTGTGAATAATGTCAAAAAACACTACAACATAATTTGTTTTTAGTGGGATATGTCTAGCGACATTTAATTTAAATGTCGCTATTTTAAATTTCTTATAGTGTATATGTAGGATTTAGTAACATTTATTAGCCCCTTTAGTAGCATATAAAAAAGTCACACTAATTCTTTTAGCGACATAGGATATAGTGACATTTCTCACAAATGTCACTATAGACTATACTGACAATTACATATGCTACTAAAGACCAAATTAAGTGTCGCTAAATCACTTTATGGTGAAATTTAAAATAAAACTAATAATTATTATACTAAAAATATGAATTAGTGACATTTTTTTATGCCACTAAATCCAATGTCGCAAAAAGCTAAATTTGTTGTAGTGAAATTAAATAGAACATAATCACTGAGACCGAGAAACTATAAAGTATATTTTGAAACGAGGAGTCCACATATGTTAATTAGCATAGTCACAAAACTATCACTTGGGTCTTTTACCAATCGAGTCTTTTATGTTATTCCAATATTTGTTTTAGCTATTGTAATTTGTAATTTCTCTGCAGGTAGTATTAAGGCAACAGTGCTAATTAATTCCTCTTTATAAAGGGCTCTCATCTTCTAGGGTAAAATTGATTGTTTTCCTCTAGTATTTTCTCTCAAGGAATTGACAGTGGTTGTGCTCATGTACTGCATCAGTGTGTGTATGCTGCTCTCCAGCCCTTGTGTGTGTGTGTGGTGTCCTTATTTGCTGTCCTTTTTATTCTGTTGTTGTCCTTTTATTCCTTTTGTCATTATGAGTTTATGTAAATAATCAGTGCACAGGTCATAGAATGAGGGGCATATGCTGTAGTGCTCTCTCATATATATGGAAGGCTTGTTGCCTAAGGAATATTTGAATGAATGAGACTAAAAACATTCCCCATAAACTTCTCTTGATTCACTCATCATGGTATCAGAGCATACACTACTCTGAACCTTTCCTCTTGCTCCATTTCTGATCTTCTTTTCCCTATGTGCTTACTCTCTTTCTCATCTTATTCTTTCTTCTTTTCACCTACCTACCCTTCCTTATCTTCACCTTTGTTCATGGAGAAAATGAAACCTCAAAATCCATTATATTTACATGGATCTGATGGTCCCAACACAGTCAGTGTAGACAAACTCACTGATATAAGCAATTACAGGAGATGGAGGAGATCAATGCAAATAGCTTTGTCATCTAAAAGAAATCTTGGCTTTGTTAATGGCACTGTGGTGAGAGATGAAATGGATCGTGTAAAAGGAGAATTAAGGGACACATGTAATGACACTGTGATTTGTTGGATCATGGGATCAGTGTCAGAGCCAATCAAGCAAACCATCATGTATATGATGGCTGCTAGAGAGATTTGGTTATATTTGGAGAGGAGATTTTCCATCTCAAATAGATCCCTTAAGTACAAGCTTAACAAAGATTTGTATGAGATAAAACAAGGGTCATTATCATCCATTAATGAATACTATACTACACTTAAAAGTGTATGGGAAGAATTAGAATCCTTGCATTAGCTTCTAACTATCAGTAGTACTGGTGAGGATATAATCAAATTCCTAGAAGCCTTTGAGAAACAAAAGGAGGAACACAGATTGTTTTAGTTCCTAAATGTTCTACAATTATGTAAAATCCAAAGTGAACAAAGAACCCGATTTTGAATCGACCCGAAAAACCTGACCCAAAATCAACCCGATTATCCGAATGAACACCTCTACGTACATGTGGTCCGATTTGACTACTAAAAATTGGTAAAAAGTCAAATGGGACACATTTGATGAATAGGAGGGAGTGTAAAATAAATGCTTAACAGTAATAAAATAAAAATATAATTGAAATCTAAATCATAAAAATAACAAACGAGAGTTGGCGTTAATTTCTTTATCCTTCTAAAATCAACAAAAATGTAAATACTAAAATTAATCAACAATGATATGTTTTTTTTTTAAAAAAAAGCCTCTTTCACTAAAGTGTTTGGCTATCACAACTAGATGTCAATCTAGCTAGCTTGCTACATCTACTCTATTCTAGTTTCAATTCAAACTCTAGAATAAAAAAAATGCTAACTAATATCTTCCAAACATTTTTTTCTTCCTGAAAAGAATTATTTTACAATTACCCATTACTAAAAAATCTTTCATAAACAAATTAAACAATATAAAATTTCAAAACATTAAAAAAAATTAAAATAAAATGAAGCCTATAGAACTCGTTGTTCGAGCAACACATCATTTTGTGCACTCTTCTCTTCAAGTGTCAAAACATGTCCGAGCAATTAAAAAGCTAGTTCGAACTTTGCCTTAACAATTTTGATCATAATTACTTCCCCTGATTTTTATTAATTGCTATAGATAATAATATTTTATGAGAAAAAATATCACTATTTATAGCAATTAATAAAAATCAGAGAAAGTATAAACATAAATAATTAACCTAGTACCAAATTGGAAAGTCGTTGAATGCACAATTGTCAAAATCAAAATTAGGTTCAATGGTGATCATACTATAATCAATAGTAGATTCAATATTAGAACTATTCATGTAATTAGGGCTTATAAATGGTCCTGGTGAAAATACTACATCTAGTTCCGGGTTGAAATTTACTGCAAAATCAGTTTCTAATGATTCCATTGTCGTTGTCGTTGTCGTTGTCATTGTCGCCGCCATGTGATCAAGAGACTCTAAGGGAGGATGAGGAGGATTAATGGTGGTAGAAAATGAAGGTGTTGTATTAAGGTGATTATTAGGGTGATTAAGGGTTTTTTTAGGGATATATCTAGATTTTTGTGACTCAAAGCTAATGTAATTGGTATAATCATTTCCCGGAATTTCTAACACATTAAAATCAGATATATTTGTGTTTTTTACAAGATTTGGTTGGCATGTGTGATCAGCAAAATAAGTGATCCTATATTTTGTAGGATTGTCTGATATTTTTTGGACCTGTTTAGTTGCTTGACATTTCTGATCTTCCTTATATACACATACGGAAATATTCCCTGTTAATGATCATCATCAGAAAATAATTTAAGTTAATAGGATTTATCTTTTCAGTTTTAAAAATGCAATTAAGTTTCAAATTCAAAATAATACTACATCATATTTACTATAATTATTCAATTCAGATTTTTGACTCTATTTATATCAATCAATTTTAATTTTAATATATAAGTTGAAATAGTAGTTAAGATGATTTTAATTTGATTCGGCCCGATGTAAATTTTATCAAAACTAATTTTTTCGAATTTTTAATAGAGAATATTATATATATATATATATATATATATAATATAATAGATATATATATATATATATAATATATATATATATATATATATATATATATAGATATATATATATAGATATATAGATAATATATAATATATATATAGATATATTTATATAATATAATATATATATGTGGTAATGTGTGTGTTGTTTATTGTTATTATATAGATGCTTAAAAAATTAAAAATAATAGCATACCTTGGATGTGTTGTATTGTGAATTGACTTTTGCCCATACTTTCTCCAAGTGTAGCCATCTGATGTATTAAGATTGGAAGTTTCTATTATATGCCGCCTATAAAATAACAAGAAATGTTAATACTTTAGATTTTAAATAAAAAATATTACAAAATCAATTTTAAATTTCGATTCGTAAGAAATGCATTAAATTGTTTCCTAATCCTAATCAAATAAATATGTAAATTAAAGTTGCAAAAGCTGCACTTGTATTGCACAAAACACTATATTGAATTTACATAACAACATATGTTCACTCACTGGGATAATGTATAACAGTATAAGGCTGTAAATATATAATTTTTCAAAATAGAGCATAATTAATAAATTGAAGATAAATTGTACATGTACAATAAAATTTAATGCTTATGCTTTCTAATAGCTCTACATTTAACTTTCTAATATTACTATACATTTCGACTGTATAAATATATATTTTTTATTTTTGATCAACCGAAAGAACTAGGCCCGTTTGGTTAGTGGTACTAAATGGTGGTAATGGGAATGATTTATAGTATAAAATTTTATCAAAAGCTCCATATCATTCCCATGGTAATAAACTTTGATCACAAAAAAGTTTTTTTTGTTTACAAATTTTCATTACCACATAATACCACTTCTTCCAATGTAAATGTATTGGAATGAATTTTATGAAAAATTAAATGTGATGATTGAAGTTGGATAAACATGACCATTAAGGTAGCCAAGAAATTTTTCAACCAAAATTATACTAATTTTTCATTCCCATTGTCATCGTTTATTACCGCCTACCAAATGGGTCGTAAGTATTTTATTTGCTAAAGACCTAGCTAAGTATATTCTTTAAGCATAGTAATTAAGAATTCGTAAATAATACATAAGTTGATGGATTATGATCTAATATACTTAATGCCAGCCTAAACCTTTAATAAACTAAGTAATCTTGGCCTAACTTTACTTTTTAATATATTAATAATTAAGAGCATCTTTAGCTATTATTTTATACTTTCTCCATTTCATATTAGTTATGGCATTTGAAAATTGACACTATTCACTCATTACTTATAATTTGTGATTAATTTTTAATCTATAGATTAAAACATAGTCAAGTGAAAGATTATTAATACTAATTTTTATTATATATAATTAAATTATAGATATTTTATAATTATTAATTCATTTTTTTTTGAGTTAATTATAATTTTAAATTCATAGGTTAAAACAAATTAATAAAAACGGACAAAGTATTTAAAAAAATACAGTACTGTACAGTCAACAGAAGAATACATTAATCTGACTACTGAAAAATGACAAAATTATTATGATGTAAGGCTGGAAATAATGAGTGACGTAAGATTCCATTGCTTGCACTACCCAATAAAAAAAATCAACGACAAGATAAAACAATTTCTATAAAAGGTATGTACCGGAGAAGTGATTAATAATTACTAGCAGGTGCTAAAATATTTTACAATCGTTACTTCTCGTTAGAGGTGTTCATTCGAATCATCGGGTTGATTTTAAGTCATGTCTAGGTATGATTTTAGGTCATCAGGTCGACAAAAGTTAAAAATGTCTATCCACCACGTGAAAAAACTAATAAAAAAACTCCAGATCATAAATCACATCAAATTTTTAAAAAAGAAATACAATAATTTTTATTAAATAATTAAAATTATACCTATTCTTAGAAGGAGATCCAAATTTAGATTTCTGGGCAGAAGATGAAGGTTGAATGATCTCCATGGATTGAATCATATTTTTGATAATGGAAATTGAATTTTGAAATGAATGAAGAACATTGTTGGAATAATTCTTCATCATTTGAATCTCCATTGTTTGATCATCATCATGATCATGATCATGATCATGATCTGATGATGATGATGATGATGTTTGATTAAATAATATTGGAACATTATTATTATCCAGAATTAAGCTGCGTAATTGTATTGCTGCTTCCCACCCTCTTTTCAACTCTTGTTCCATCAAATCTCTTTGGTTATCCATTTTTCTTTATTTCTACCTGAGAGAATCTAGGAACACTTGTAGTAGTAATTATTCTTTATATAGTAGTAGTAATAATGGGTTGATGGAATCAAAAATAGTAAAAAAATTCAATAAAGCAAATTAAGTAATCATGGGGAATTATTTTAGGCAAGTTGCACAAATAATTAACTACCACTTGACCAAAACTTGTAACAAATAGCTTAGCGCATGCCGTATTGGTATTACCTGATCGAGACCGTCCAAGTTGGAACTAACTCAATTAAACCTTTTTTTTTGAGTTGGTTTCTTGACATGGTATCAGAGCTAATGTGTGAGAAGAGTTTATGGGTTCAAATTTCAACTACCCTTTTATTTAAAGTGGAATACTTAGTGTTTGTACGCATTCACAATTCTAGCTCGATGGGCTCTTGCGTTAGGAGACGTGTCAGAAATGTATAATAGTCTCTTCAATTTACAACTTTTGTCCCATTTTCTTATTGGTTAAGTTCACCTCAAATGTCTTATTTCTATATTTAGTCATGATTTTATTACCTAAATACCCCATGTTTTCACAAATAATGACCAAATACCCTCGGTTTTACTACTTACAATACTCTAACTATTACCTTTACAATTAATTTAATCAATTAAAATACCCAACTACCACTTTTTTGTAGACCCCATCCCACTGTTATTTTTAAATTAATTTTATGTTTACTTTTTTGGTTAATTATCTACTATAACAGGTTATCAAATTACCTATGTTTATTCTAGGCAAATATCCCTTAAAGTTGAGATTATTCATGGTTAATCAATAAGTGAGATTATTGTAGGAAAATAACGAGCATTATTTAAGGTAAATTTTTTTTTATTATAAAACATAGTATATCTCTTTCCTATTAGGACACCAACTACTTAGAATTATGATATCTATTAAAGATTATACTTCTATAATTTTTGTGACACGTTGGTCAATGATGTTTCTCATTGCTGTTAAATTTTTTGTGCTATTATTATAAATAATAACAATAATAATAATTACAACGGGCCAAGTTAAGGTTCAAGGAAAGTAATACGATAAAAGTCAACACATTAATGGGACTGCAAGTTGCACATAATCAAATACTCCTTCCAGTCCATTTGACTAGTCCCATTTGACTAGTCACAAATTTTAAGATAGTAGTGGGGTCCATTTAAAAGGTGGTAGTTGGGTATTTTAGTTGATTAAATTAATTGCAAAGGTGGTAGTGGAATATTGGAAATTGGAAAAGTGGGAGTATTTAGATAAAAAAAGGATAGCCAAAAAAGGAAATGAGACAAGTAGTATGAAATTGCCAAAAAAAAGAAATGGACAAGTAAACTGGACCGGAAGAAGTAATATAGAAACACTGTAATTAAACTACTATCAATTAAAATTTTCCTAAATACTGATTATTTCATAAATACTAGTCACTACTAGCATTTACTATAATTTACATGAGAGATCTCATATCGATAAAATATAAGACAGTGGACTTGCTTTTAATATTTGATGAGTAATCAATCTAATACCATATGATTTTGGTAAAGAATGAAACTCATCATTTGTTGTATGCAAGTCAACACTTATTACTTGTGGATTTGTGCGCTAAGCTCAGAGGTGTCTTGGTGTGCCCATACAAGTGGGCCTATGTGATGATCAGCATGTGACGAATTATCACGACCTACCACCTACAACATTATCCCTCGATCACTATTTTTTATATTAGTTAATATAGACTAGGAGAAGTAACAGTACAATTTATTAATGAACCGTTAAAGGAAGTTGTGTTACTCTTAGAATTAGAACACATGGAGTTTTAGAATGTAGCCCAGCGCAAAAGTAAATCATACTCACTCGTTTTAATTTTCATCTTTATATTTTAAATTTAATTGTCAATCTAGGATGGCTGAATAAGCTACTAATAGTAATAAACAAGTACTGAATAGTCATCCCCAGCTGCCTATTATTAGGAAGATTCGTTGGGTAATAACTAATGGATAAATGTACCTAATTCTTAATGAAATTACAAAATGCTTGTATTGGGTGTAAATATTTAAGGGAGTAAAAAAAGTCAAAGTAAGAAAATGAAGTTGATAAATGAGAAATTAGTGAAATTTGATTGTTGTAGACGTGGAAGAATTATTGCAAAGTAATGAAAAAAGAAGGGAGCTCTCAATTTTATGGGGTAAATATTTATCCTAGGGGGGTGGAGGAATGTATTACCTCCATAATAGGGGATATTATCTTCTTTTACCTTCATTATTTTTATTTTATGCTCATTTTACCTTCTTCACAACTATCTCAACTACTTCAAATGCATTTCTATTTGCTTTCATTTTATTTGTTTGACTTTTTTTACTCCCTTAAATATTTACACCCAATACAATAGCATGTCCTTAGGAGTTAATTTTCACCAAAACACTTCAATTTCACACCATAACACTTTTATCTCCCTAAAAACAATCAATTAAAACTTAAATTTGTAGATCAACCGCTTAGGAATTTCAATTCGCTAACTAATAATTAAAACCTTTGTTGGGTGGTTCGAATGCGACTACACTGCAACTCGATCGCGCGCTCGGTCACGTGAAATGCATTACATTACTTCTCTAAGGGCTTTATTAAATGAACACTCAGACTCATAGGCGAAGTTACACCGAGGACCGGCAGTGGCCCGGCCCCCCTACTGAAAATCATAGGCGAAGTTACACCGGGGGCCGGCAGTGGCCCGACCCTTCTACTGAAAATGCGATCCTTTGTAATTTTGGTTTTGGCCCACCTTACTTATATATTATATAATTTAAAGAGTAAATAATTGTAACAATAATTACTATAGGTCAATGTTAGGGATACCATATTTGTAATCTAAGGTTAATGATACAAACTCAAATTTGAATTATTATCTTTTTAGTAGACTAATAAATTTAATTAATACTATAATTTCATTACTCATTAAAATTTATCTTTCATAGTTTCACATTCATTCCTTGATAGTATGTGTGCTTATATTTTGCTATCTTAATTTTAATAGTGTTTTTTTGGAGATTTAGAAGACAAATATATCCACCAAAATAAATTTAGTATTTTTTAAAAAGGCTAATTATAGGGAACTTTCACCTCTATTTGTTAAATATATACTCCCTCCTATTCTCCACAAGTGTCCCATTTGCTTTTTTGGGCACTGTTCATCTCTTATTTTTAATTTGTATTTTATTATTAATCTATAAGTTAAAATAAATATAGTCAAGTGAGATCTTGTTTAATTCGTTTCAATGCAAAAATTATTTATATCAATTTTCCATTATATCTAAACAATGTTTTATCTAAGCAGTTTGCAAATGAATGATCAAGTTGTATCCAACCACTGCTCTAGATGCCTGTTATTTATTTGCATGGAAGAAGTGAGGTATTTATTTTCTAAATGACAACCGTTTAAAGGGCATGGCCCTTCATAAACAGTTTTAATGTAATAATCAACTAATTTGTTATAGTTGTTTTTTTTATACTGCTCGAATTATTTTTATATTACATTAATGCTTTTTAATTTTTTTATTTTAATGAATGTATTTAATTATACAAATTGAATGTTTTCTAAATACAATGATTAAACAATAAATAATCATAGTGAATATACAATAAATACAATAATTACATTAAATATACTAAATTCATTAGCATCATCAATGGTGTTAATGTGTTATATAAATTGAATGTTTTCTAAATACAATGATTAAACAGTAAATAATCATTAGCATCATCAATAGTGAATATACAATAAATACAATAATTACATTAAATATACAATAAATACAATAATTACATTAAATATATTATTATTATTATTATTATTATTATTATTATTATTAATATTAATATTATTATTATTATCATCAATAATAATTAAAAATAGAACATTAAGTGGTAAAAAATAGCTGAGCTAGGCACTATAATATTCTCCATATTAGTTATGTATTAATTTATAATATAACATTAAGTGGTAAAAGAGGGAGGCAATGGACTTTAATCAAGGCCCATTTACAACCCTTTTAAAACCCTTATCCAACCCTTATCTTTTAATTTTTATAAGTTATATTTTAAGTCTAACCCTTTTCAACCCTCCCCCATATAAAACCCTTACAATTAAGGGTTGGATCAGGGGCCCCAATGGGGATCCAGCCCATTGCACAGGCCTAGTGGTGACCTTACCCTAAGTAATCAGTTCCAAAGAGAAATCTGACTGCGAATATGTCTTTTTAAATGTCGGCATGTCAGTTGCTCGTCTCTAGGCTTTATGGACTGGCGATAGAGGAGATGAATCATTGTTCATTAAAACCTGAATATAATGATTTTAATTGTTCCAAAGAGTGATTTTGATTGTTTTAAGCATAATTCTTATGGTTTTGATGATGACGGATTTCACTAAGCTAGGTAAATTTTGCTCGTGAGAAGATGTTCTACAAAGAAAATGAACAAAAGAGTAAAAGTGTGTTGATAAGGCAAAAGTTTTGAGGTGAAATTTAATATATGTCTACTCTTTTGGTCATAACTTTTGAAAGGAATATCGTATTAATGCAAGGTTTGCGGTATTGGAAACTAGACTTTAAGAGCTTTCATACAGTATATTATATATCTGATTCCGACAACCGAGCAAGAAATCATTTGAAGTTTGCTGAAACTGTCAGCCAAAAGCGCCAACTCGGCTGTCATATTTTTTTGGTGCAGCCAACTCAGATGCGAGCCTCTGTTTGGCTGCACGGGATTTTCATATCCCTTAAACATTAATTAGCTTTAAGTAATTAGGGTTAAGTCTCCTTTGGAGAGGGCTCCTTCCTCCTCTTTTCTCTCCTTCTTCTTTATCATTTTCTTTTGAATTTTACTCCTTTTTTCATTAGTTTACTCTAGAATTCATCCTTTAATTTTGTTCTTCATTAAGTTTTTCCATTAATCTTTCATTTAGAATTGTAATTGTTTCTTTAACATTTAATTCCCTTTGTTTTTAATTTCTTGTACTAGTTTAATCTTCCATTAGTGAACTAATTATTATTATCAATCTTTCTTCAATAATAAAAACTAGTTATTGTTCTTCATTTATTGGTCTTTGATTTAATTGTTGTGTTTTTGGTATTTAATAATTGTTTCTCTTGAATTTGTCATCAATTTCATTTTTATTCATGTCTAGCATCATCCAAGGGTTTGTGTTTATTGCTTTTATCATGATTAGTGATTAGACCCATTTTTTAGGGTTAGGGTTTGAACCTACAAGTCAAGTATGATTTGATTTTTGAATGTGATTATGAAATTAAAATTAAAGCGGTTAAATTGTGCTAATAACCCTAAGTTAAACATTCTTTGTCGGACTAGTCAATAGAACTAGTGTGTGAGATCACTATAACAAATATAGCTTTTTGCGACATTAGATTTAGTGGCATTAAAAAAATGCCACTGCATATTTTTAGAGTAATAATTATTGGTTTTTATTTTAAGTTTCACCATAAAGTGATTTAGCGACACTTAATTTGGTCTTTAGTGGCATATGTAATTGTCACTATAGTCTATAGTGGCATTTAAGAAAAATGTCACTAGATCCTATGTCGCTAAAAGCTTTAGTGTAACTTTTTAATATGCTGCTAAAGACTCAAATAAATGTCACTAAATCTTCTATACATTATGAGAAATTTGAATTAGCGACATTTAAATTAAATGTCGCTAAATATATCCCACTAAAAGCAAATTATGTTGTAGTGGATTGGGAACGACGACTTTGCTTTAAAGTAAATTTTAGTTAAATTCTAATTAATTCAGTCAATAAAACTATCGTGTGGGAATTGAATTAGTAGGGTCTAAATCTAATAGTCAAACAATAGAGCGAGAGTTTGAGATTAATAAGATCATGTTTAACTACGTAATTAATTCGACTTTTTATAGACAATAATGAGAATTTGATCATACAAAACTTTTGGGGATTCTGAACACCCAAGATCTCTTCATCATATAATTTAATTCATATTTCTTATTGCACTTTTAGTTTGTTAGAAAACAACCAATCAATCTTTTTTTTTTCTCCCTAAGCAATAAAATTAGTAGATATTAGCAAGTTTCTTGTCCTAGCTTCCTTGTGTTTGACCCGTGACTACACATACACTGTGCGCTTGCGGTTAAATACAAGTTGCACATCAGGTTTTTAATTTCTATAGATTGTATATTAATTTCCTTGAATTCTATTTATTATTAAAATAGAATGATTCTAAATAAGACGAACATGATAAAAATTCTAAATGTTAAATGTTTGAATAACAAAAGAGAACGAAAGAAGTAAAGGTTTAACGGTAAGATGATAAAAATATAATCGAAATAAATCATAAAAACGATGACAAAAATGTTATTACTATAATTAAACAATAACATGAAAAAAAAAATTCTTTGACTCAAGTGTTTCACTTCTATTGTAATTTGGTCTCAAATTATGACAAAAATGTTATGCGACATGTAGCCATTCCTAAAAATTATCTTGTGCAAACAAATTCAAAAATATAAAACTTTAAAAGATTACCAAAAACGTATATGCCTCAATGGATAGAGCATCTGCATGTGGAGTAGAAAATTTGGGGTTTCGACCCTTACTGGGCGCAGATATCAATTGGGGGTTTCTTGACTGCGCGTATCTCTCTTTACTCCCTCCTTGAAATGTAATTTTGTTTGCTTGTTCAAACTCTTCCGCCTTAACGATTTTTTATCTTAACTTTAAACACTAGTAATTTAGTTCCAAATTGGAAAGTCATTTAATGCACAATTATCAAAATCAAAATTAGGTTCAATGGTCATCAAACTATAATCAATAGTTGATTCAATATTAGAACTATCCATGTAATTAGGGCTTATAAATGATCCGGGAGAAAATACTACATCTAGCTCTGGGTTGAAACTTTCCATCATCGTTGTCGTTGTCATTGTCATTGTCATTGTTGCGGCCATATGATCAAGAGATTCTAAAGGAGGATGAGGAGGATTAATGGTGGTAGAACATGAAGGTGTTGAATTAAGGGAATTATTAGGGTGATTAAGGGCTTCTTTAGAGATAGAAATAGGGTTTTTTGATTCAAAACTAATGTAATTTGTACGATCATTTTCAAAAATATCTAACACGTTAATATCAGATATGTTTGTATTTTTTACAAGATTTGGTTGGCATGTATGATCTCCATAATAAGTTACCCTATATTTTATAGGACTATGTGAAATTTGTTGGACATGTTTAGTTGCTTGACAATTCTGATCTTCTTTATATACACACCTGAAATATTCCCTGTTTATGAATATCATTAAAAAATAAATTAGTCACTGATTAGTAAGTTAATACGACTCATCTTTCAAAATGCAAAAAGTCTTAAATTAGAAATAATACTCTTCTCCTATTTATTATTAAAATCATATTTGGTTTTGACACAATTAATCGATAAATATTAATTTTTATCATAATCTTAATTTATAAATTGAAATTTTATCAAAAGGAATCATGTTTGATTTATTTTAATAAAAGTTTTATTTTTAAGTATGACCTTTATAGACAATTAGACATGAGTATTAGCAGTTAGACATCTCATTTATGGTCCATAAATATGAACTTTTTCATTAGATAGAAAAGTCAACCACTTGTACGTATACTTATCCAAGTTGAATGTGAGTAGAAAAGTATAGGTGACATAGCTTATTTATCATTGTTTTTTCCTTGAAACTTAATTCGTGGTCGTCATCATATCCAGAGTATTGCACCTATAGAAAATTATGATCAGGGTCTGGGAAGGAAAGAACGGTGACAGCTCATTCGCGTAAAAGAGAGTGTGGCCAAAGAGTCCAACGACTCGAGAAAGAATATCTTATAATAAGTATTTTTTCATTATTGGTTATAAGCCTATGCTATATATATCATGAAAAATAATAATTTTCATTTGTTTATGTACTTGTAAATTTAATATACTAATCAATTTTTAAGTTCCTTATCATGAAACTTACCTATTTGTTATCACTGACAAAAGTATAACAATGATAAAATTGCGTATATCTAAATCTGTCTCAAATGAAACTCAGTCAATAATGCTTGAGTATTAAAATATTGTTGCTTATTGTACAAATATTTTAAATATTCGAAATAATAACATACCTTGGATGTGTTGTGTTGTAAATTGACTTTTGCCCATACTTTCTCCAAGTGTATCCATCAGATGTATTAAGATTAGTAGTTTCTATTATATTCCGCCTATAAATTAAATAACGAGAAATGTTAATACTTTAATGTATTAAGATTAATATTTGTAAGAAATGCATTTAACTAAATCCTTAGTTAGTCGAATAAGGCTCTTTTTTTTTTGAAATATGAATTTTTAATCAAACAAATACTCCCTCCGTTCCTTTATGTTCTTCCACCTTACTATAACGGGCAGTTTCAAAAGTTCTTCCACTTTAGAATACTTTCTATTTTTGGAAAATTTTCAACTCACTTTTACCCCTTAAAACCCCACTTTCCTTACTTCACACTACTATTTAATTATTTTCTCTCTCATACTTCCAATACAATCATTACTTCACACTACTATTTAATTATTTTTTCTCTTATAATTTCAATACAATCATTACTTTCCACTACTATTTAATTAAAATAATACCCACTACTACCAAAGATTCCATTTTTCTTAATCTTTGTGAAAAACCCAAATAGGAAGATCAAATAGAAACGGAGGGAGTACGTAAATTGAAGAAGCAAAAGCTGCACTTATTATTATTTATCTTCAAAAGCTGCACTGGTGTTTATATTAAGTTTTATTATTGATATACTTTGTTAATGATATTGAATTTACATAACAAAATATGTTCAATTTTATCAAAACAAATTGCAATAATGTATACAACTTTTAGGCCGTAAATAAACATTTAATATAATTTGAAGATAAATTACTATACTATAATAATTAAAATAAATGTTAATGTTTTCCAAATATTTCTACATTAAATATAAATATATTAAATATATACATTTCGACTCTAAATTTAAATATATTTTATTTTCAGCCTGGAGAACTTAATTATTATTTTTATTTTTTTTGCTTAAGACCTAGCTAGTATTCTTTAAGCATAGTAAAGTGATGTTAATAATACATATGTTGATGGATTATGATCTAATAGCCTTAATGGAAGTCTAGCCCTTTAATAAACTAAATTATCTTGGCCTTACATTATTGAAGTATTTATTAATTAAGAGCATCATTAGCTATTATTATACTCCCTCCGGTCCAGTTTAGATGTCCCATTTGACTTTTCACACATGCCGAGGCAATATTTTAACCCTTAATATCTCTAATTATTCTTAATCAAAAATTATAAAAAATTGATATTAATAATCCTTGTATTGAGACGAATCAAACAAGATCCCACATAACTATGTTTTAACTTATAGATTAAGAGTAAAATACAAATTAAGAGTGATGAGTGAATAGTGCCAAAAGTCAAATGGGACATCTAAACTGGACCGGAGGGAGTATTATATTTTAACATAATATAGTACAATCAATAAAAGAATACGTTGATGGTGGGTAGCATTATTTTAAGAAATGGAAATTAACGAAATGATGATGATGTCATGCTAGAAAAATTGAATGACGTTGAAGATTCCTTTTTGCCCTACCCACTTAAAAAACCAACGACAAAAACAAAACAGTACTTATTAGAGGCATGCATATGGAGAATACTACGAGTTGGCTACAATATTTTTCAATCGTTAAATTTTGTCAACAACATTATTAATTATTTTTTATTTCATCATTATTTCTATTGTCTCATTTTCATTTTAAGACGTATACTATTGATTGTGATATTTTTTCTACATAATATGTCACATTTAGTAGTAAGTATTATGGAACGGAGGAAGTACATTTCTAGGTGGTATCCTTAATTTTTTAATATTGAAAATCCTAAATACTGCACATTAGTCTAGTGTTTTAGATGGTCCCCTTATTTTCTTTTTCATCATCATCATAGAAAACTATTTGTGATTAACTTTGGCAAACTATGAGTAGGTTATGAGGAGGGAAAGATGGCGACAACTCATAGGCATAAAGGAGAGTGCGACCAAAAGGAGTCTCCCGGAGAAAGGTAGTCCCCTCGTTCATTTTCTTAATATTAAAAATTTTTACTATTTCACATGATTATAATCTACCTCCTATTCTCCTATTAGTCTCATTTACTTATAGGAGACTATTCACTTATTACTCATAATGTGTATTTTATTTTTAATTTATAAGTTAAAACATAGTTAAGTGAGATCCTATTTTATTCGTCTCAATGGAAGGATTATAAGTATCAACTTGTCATAATTTTTTATCAAGCATAATTAGAGATATTAAGAGTTAAAATGTTGCGTCGGCAAATGTGAAAAAAAACAAATAAGACTAATAAGTTGAATAGGAGTGAGTAAGTAATTGATACACACATGACATCACATTCATACCCACTGGTGCACCTTAGATGTTAACCACTAGCTATGGTCCTCAATATATTTATTATAATAATGAAAAAAATAAGAGGGGTTTAACTTAATATAAGATTTTAATTTTAAAAAAGAAATATTTAATTGTGTATGATTAATTAATTAAAACAGTGTTAAATGACTGATAAACAATGTTTAAAGTAATTGATAAATAGTGTCAAATGGACTATAAGATGTACTATAAGGGTAAATAGAAAGGAGTATAAAATAATTATACCTATTCTTAGAAGGAGATCCAAATCTAGATGTTTGAGCTGACGATGAAGGTTGAATGATCTCCATGGATTGAATCATATTTTTGATAATGGAAATTGAATTTTGAAATGAATGAAGAACATTGTTGGAATAATTCTTCATCATTTGAATCTCCATTGTTTGATCATCATCATGATCATAATCATGATTTGATGATGATGATGATGATGTTTGATTAAATAATATTGGAACATTATTATTATCCAGAATTAAGCTGCGTAATTGTGTTGCTGCTTCCCACCCTCTTTTCAACTCTTCTTCCATCAAATCTCTTTGGTTATCCATTTTTTCTTTATTTCTACCTGAGAGAATCTAGGGAGACTATATTTATATATAGTAGTAGTTGTATAAAGGCTCATGTTGAGCTTCATGGAAAGTATAATGTGATAATATAAAATGGTAAAAAGTTAAATAAAGCATACTAAGTAATAAATAATTAATGGGGTATTATTTTAAGCTAAATTGCCCATATAATTAATCACCACTTGACTAAAATAACTTCTCAGAAATGATTATGGGTCTAAGTTTCTATTAGATATATTCTAGGCCGACTCGATGTTTAGGGTTTAGGTTCTACTTCTTAACACTCAATTATATTTTTTGGCCTAGGTTCGGGTGTCAGAGAACTAAATTGGTGAGGATCGGATCTAACTTTGCGGTATTCATCGTTCAGGTGATTTCACGATTCAGTTTGGTTTGAATCCATGAAATTAATTGGTTCGGTCTGTATAACAAATCTTTGCTTGTATTCAAATCGATTTTAAATAGTTTTAGATTAAAAAGCTTTTTTTTTCGTTTCCAATTGTTTTATTTTAAAATACCCTACTATATTATCTCGTAAGTTCATTTTCTTAGTTTTAGTACACAAAAACGAATAGAGGTACATGTTGAGACAGAACCGTAATTCTCTTTCTAATTCATTTCAGTTGTTCCATTTTCTTTTTCACATTTTTCAAGGTAACATTTTGAATTTTAATATCTCTAATTATGCTTATATAAAAAATATAAAAAGTTGATATGAATAATCCTTGCAGTAAGACGAATCAAACAAGATCTCACATGACTATGATTTAACTTCTAGAGTAATAGATTAAAAATAAAATATAAATTAAAAGGGATCGATAAATAGTGTCAAAAAGGAAATGAGACTACTAAAATGAATTGGAGGGAACATATTTTCTCTTTCAATCTCGTTTAATATATCATTTTTTATTTTAAATTACCTTTTATTTTGCATTATTTTTATTTTTAGATAACAAACACGCACTTTTTTGTTTTTAAACATTAACACATTTCATTTTCTCTCTTTAGATTATTAATATTATTTTTTATTTTAAAACATAATATATTTCTTTCCTGTTAGGACACCAACTACTTAGAATTGTGACATTATTTATTCAAAGATTATACAATTCTTTTGACACGTTGGTCAATGATGTTTCTCAATTGATATAAAATCTTTTGTGTTATTAAAAATAATTACAGTGGCCCAAGTTAAGGTTCTGGGAAAGTAATAATACAATAAAAGTGAACACATTGATGAGACTGCAAGTTGCACATAATCAAATAATAGAATTTGGCAACTAATTTATAATTGATGTACACTTTACATACTAATTAACTTAGTAATCGCATATATTAGTATCTCTATTATATGGTTTGATTGATTTCATATATATAATTTAAATGCTGTCAGTTGATACACTATTGAACAACTAGAGACCTGCCCTTGGCCTAGTTCATAGACACTATTAGTATGCGCCAACAACGTTATACCTTGGTTGCCATTTTTTAAAATTAGATTAGATAATGTGGATATGGAAAAATAAACAGTAGTTGAAAATTAAATTTAATTGGGTAGGCCCATTAGAAAAAAATGTAGAGTAAATATAGGCAATAAACTTTAATTGATTGAGCTTGAGAGACGTCTCTCGAAAAGACAGAATCTTAGGAGACTGCTTGTTTTATAATATAAATATTATATAATTTTTAATTATATTCAAAAAAATATTACAATCAAAATAATATACGTGTACGTGCATTATACCATAAAACTTAAAATATGAATTTAAAATGTTGACTTTGGTGAGTAATAAAAGTACAATTTATAATTAGAACCGTTAAGGAAGTTGTGTGTACTCGTTATTATGTACTTTTATCCTTTCAAATCTTAATTATGCTACTAAGCTGATAATCAATAGATTGATCGTCAAACTAGGATGACTAAATAATCTAATAATCGATTATTTAAAAAATAATAAAAATAATAAGTAAGTAATAGAAGTGTAAACTTGTAAATTAGTGGATAATTGTCCCCGGCCGCCTTATTATTAGGAAGATTCTTTGGCAAATACTCACGGATAATTGTAAATTATATAAAAGTAAATTGTCAACTACTCGTTATTATACTTTTATATTTATTAATTATTATAGGTAATGACTACTAGTTCGTGTTTGGGTGTTTGGTCGTTTTAGTTGACTTGTTTGATTAATTACAAACGTTGGCTTTTTTAACTATTTAAATAAATTAATTGTTTGTGTTTTTTTGTCTATTAGAGAAAAAAATAATAAAATTATGTACATTATTATTCTTTTATTTTGTAATGGCTCAGGTTTAGAGATTTTACCATATTATTTGTAAATTTTCTTCTAATAAGATTCTAAAACATAATTTAATGAAAATGTCTTTTAAGTTATCAAAATTAGACTTAATAAAAAAAAAATAAATAAAGTTCTGATTTGATCTTAATAAAGATATCAAAACATAAGCAGGTCATTAGGTTACCCAAGTTGACTATAAGAAAATATCTCTTAAAGTTAGGCTTATTCATGGATAATCAATAGGTGTAATTATTATATGAAAATCATAAAAAATTGAATTATTCTAAGTAATATTTCCTTTATCTAACACACTTTACTAAAAGAGCATCACATAGTTACCTTTTTAACCTAAAAAAATTTACTTGATTCTTTCATTTTAGTGGTACTCTCACCCTTATTCTAATTATTTATTTTCTATTTTTACTAAACCATTTAAATTATTCATCTTATATGATGTTAAAACTTTATTAGTTATTTCAATCAATAATTAGTTTTAATGGAATTTTATCATTCATTACTACTTTTCTTGGTTCATTTTCATATTCCGAATAAAAGAACAAAAAGATCAAAAAAATTATATCTCTTAATTCTTTCTTAGTCAAAAAGTGAGCCTCATTTTGAAATACATAACTATAACAATTTATAAAAATTTGTTTTAATTTTTAAAGCAATCAATTAGAACTAGAAAGTTAAACTACAATTAAATATAGATATCAATAAGTATAATTTTACCAAATAACTAATTGTGGGTAACTTTTTTAGCCTCCTTAATTAACCAACAACACTTTTTCATTACTACATAATTGTGAACAATCACTCAACAAATACAAATTCAGTTTTACTTTTCAAAAACTCTTAAATAGGAGACTGCTATCTCTTTCTCATATTTTTCTCTCTTCAAAAAGATCCTTTCATAGATCAAAAAACGAGAAAAATATTTAAAAACCCCTAAAAACATGAAATAAAACGACTTAAAACTATAAAAACAAAAAGTAAAAACATAAGCTATAGATACTCATTTGAGCATCTCACAAGGCTAGACTGCTCGTCCAAGCACGCTCATTCGACAATTTAGGTCTTGAATTTATATCTTATCCAAAAAGGAATTAAGGTCTTCCAAATCATTAATAGTATCCAAAGGTTCATCAGCCAAGTAACTATAGTCAATATTTAGGGTACCCATGTAGTCGTTGGGGCTTATGAACATATTTGGAGAAAGTACTACATCTGGATCTTGATGTATATATGTTGCATTATCAACTGATGGAACAATATCAATTGTCGTTGTTGTTGTTATTGTTGTTGCTGCTATCGTTGTTATTGGATTAAGAGATTCCGACGGAGGAAGAGGAGGATTATTATTGGTGGTGGAAATAATTGAAGGTGTAGGATGATTTTTAGGAGCTTCTTTTGGGGTGGATAACAATGGATTTGGTGAATTAAAGTTCATGTAATTGGTAAAATGATCATTTTCAGGAATATTTAACACATTATAGTTAGCAATATTTGTATTGTTTGTTTGATTAGGTTGGCATGTATGATCTCCATAGTAAGTTATCCTATAATTTTTAGGACTATCCGATAACTTTTGGACATGTTTAGTTGCTTGACAATTCTGATCTTCTTTGTATATGCACCTGAAGTATTCCCTGTTTTTTGTAATTGTATTAGTCATTTTTGTAATTGTCCAATATTAATTGGTTGTACGACAACATTCTACTCCCTCCGTTTCTTCTTAATTGTCCACTTTGCCTTTGGAACGGATTTTAAGAGTGGTGTGGTAGTGGAGTATTTTTATTGATTATAATAATTGAAAAGGTGGTAGTGGGGTATTTTAAGTGAATATAATAATTGAAAAGGTGGTAGTGGGGTATTTTAAGTGATTATTATAATTGAAAAGGTGGTAGGTGGGGTATTATTAAATAATATAAGTTGGGGTAGTTGGGGGTATTTAGGTAAAAAGTTTTGCCAAAAATAGAAAGTGGACAAGTAAAGAGACTTTACCAAATAAGGTAAGTGGACAATTAAAAAGAAACGGAGGGAGTATTATTCTGATACTGTAAATTAACTCCCAGTTATAAGAGATTAAAGTTTTGAATTACGCAATTTTTATTTTTGATAGTGACAAAACATGTTCTTATAAATAAGAAATACGTACCTAGGATACATTGTGTTTTGAATTCCTTTTTGTCCGTACTTTCTCCATGTGTAGCCATCAGGTTCAAGATTAGGGCTTTCAATCACGCATCGCCTACAAAATGAAATGAAATGTTGAGTAGAGTTTGCAATAATATAGCCTCTCTTTTACCAATAGAAATACTACCACTGTTTTATAATACTTGCACCAATTCACCATGATGCGTGCAATATTAAAAAAATAATTAATTGATATTAAAATATCATTGTTGTCCATAAATAACTAATAACAAAAGTATAAGTATTTAGCGAAAAAAATATAATGTTTTTAAAATTTGATTATCTTTCTAGCTTAACCGTTAAATGTATGTAACACAAATTTTATTGTGAGACGGTCTCATCGTGAGACACTTTTTATACTACACGAGATGAATATATAGTCTAATAATAAAATTATTAACATATAGGCTCCTCATTTTGAGGTCGTCTAATTAACAGTCTCGTAAAGAGTTGCTCTTAATATAATCTTACATTATGAAAATAAAATTTATGTTATTTTTAAAATACATACTACCTTTGTTCCATTTTAGTTACACCATTAGGTTTTGGCACAATATTTAAGGGTTGTCAAATCAGTATGGTAAAAGTAGGGATGATGTATGATTGATGGTGATATGTGGGGTAGAAATAAAAAAAATTTATTATAAATAGATAGTAGTTGTGACTTGTGGGTATATTAAATAATTAATGGGATGATGTATGATTGATGATGATATGTGGTACGAATAAAGTGAGGATAAAATAAGTAGATTATTTTTTCCAAAATTAGTAATGTTGCAAGTAATATGAAACTTTCAAAAATGGTAAGCGTTGCAAGTAAAATAAAACGGAGGAAATATTTGTTTTTCAATTGAGATATGACTTGATATTAGCTATTATTAAACAAATAAAAAATAGCCAAAATTATGATGTAATTGCCAAGATGAATGATGACGATGAAGATTCCTTTCATGTGCTATATGACTATCATTCGTTAAAGAAGTCCGTTAGACTCGATCTCTAAGACTTCTCTTCAAGCTATAATTTTTTTTTTTTTTTTTTTTTTTTTTTTTTTTTTTTTTTGAGGTTAGCTATAATTCTTTTTCGACAACATGAAGTATTTTTTTAGTAATTTTAAATTCTTTTTCTATTTCCAAAAAATATACTTTCTCCATTTCCTGGTTCATATATATTAATAATTTTTCCATTTTTTATTTTGCTATTTTTGTATTAGAAAATAATTAATTCACTTCTGACATCAATTTTCATCTTAATTATTTTATCTCTTTAAAATTTTAGCTTTAATGAATAAATGATTTTCTATCTTTGGATTATTGTTTGTCCCACATCGATAAATTAAAGTTGTTGTATACACTTTATTAGAAACTAAAATGTGTGTGCACTTCGTATTTTTCCGATATGTAAATATGGTTATATAAATATGGTTTTTTACTCTCTATAACTCTTTTAATTTAATTTCAAAATATTGTGCTATAATAAAATGTATAGAAACTAAAATGGATATATTAAATATGGTTCTTTACTCTCTATAACTCCTCAAAATTAAATTTATATAATAGTAGTGTTACTATTATTATCTCTAATGAAATATTGTCAAAAATTACATACATAAAATTTATATTCTGTCAAAATAAACTACCATAATATAAAATATTTTGTCAAAAACTACCTATTTAATGTTTAGGTGATCTATAGGGAGACCGTTTTTTGTAAACACGACTCTCAAAAGTCCAGCCCAAATCTATATTTAGAGTTGTAACAATATATATTTAGAATTGGACTAGGCTTTTGAGAGCCGTCTTTACAAAAGACGGTGTCAAGTAAGAAGTTGGGTTAAATGTATAGAAATTCTTATAAGTCAAAAACTACCTAGAATGATTTTTTGATTTTATCCAAATATAACTAACACTTTTCTACTAATTAGGTTAATTTGACTTATAGACGATAAGAAGGGGTAAATTTGATTTAATCAAAAGAGGCCATGTGCTTTCTGATGCAAATCAGAAGCCTGTGACTTGTAGTAAAATTTAAGATACCTAGTTGAAAATATACTTTTAATAGAAGGTAGTATTGACAAAGAAAAAAAAAACACTAGATAATTTATAAAAAAAAAATATTTTTTGTATTTTTTGTTAAAATTTATTTTTTGTTAAAAAATTATATTTTGTATTTTTTGTTAAAATTTATAAAAAAACACTTAGTAAAATTTTAGATAATTTATAAAAGTCAATTATATATATATATATATATATATATATATATATATATATATATATATATATATATATATATATATATATATATATATATATATATATATATATATATATATATATATATATATATATATATATATATATATATATATATATATATATATATATATATATATATATATATATATATATATATATATATATATATATATATATATACTTCCTCCGTAAAATGTTATTTGCAACTTTTACCTAAAATGGCCGTTTACTATTATTTGCAACTTTTTTTTTTTCCATTTAAAGAAAGTTTTATTACTTTTTTATTTTCTCTCTCTTACTTTTTAATACTATAATACTATAATCTCACCCCACTCAACTTCATTAATCTATTTTAATACACTACTAAAAGTTTTGCCTAGGAGTCCGCGCACCCTACCAAAGTTGCAAATAACATTTTACGGAGGAAGTATATATATATATATATATATATATATATATATATATATATATATATATATATATATATATATATATATATATATATATATATATATATATATATAATTATAAAAAATATAATTAATGTATATAGTTTTTCACAAATTGTGATTTTTAAAGATAGTTTACAACTTTTCATACTGGAATATGTTGGTATGCATAAAAGTGACAAAATATTTGGAAATTAATGAACGGTACATTATATACTTTAATCCGTATTCCGTACAATATGTTAGAATGTCAGCTATATAATATACCCCCCAAAAATATTGTATGTTACTTTAACTGGCTTAATGCTTATAATAGTTCACAATCAGTACTTATTAGACTATAAATAATCATAAACTTTGGGGTATTTTGGCAATTGGCTGTTGACTTTTTAAGTTGGCTTGTTTGACCACCTGGAAATATTGGCTGTTTTTGTTGGCTTTTAAGCTAACTGTTTGTGAAGATGTTTGGTAAATTTAAATATTCGCTGTAGGCTGCTGGCTATTTATTAGAGAAAAGATGGGCCAACAAGCCAAAAGCCAACTGAATAAGCTAACTGGAGTAACTTTTTCATTTTGGTTTAATAACCAGCTTTTAAGCTGCTTTAAAAACCATTCACCAAACACTTTTTTTGGCCGTTCGACCAACCAACAAGCCAAAAGCCAAAAACCAATCAAAAAGCTAAGCCAAAAACCAATTGCCAAACACCCCTATATTTTCCATATTAGAGAATAGTTTTAACCAGGGGCGAAGCTACATGGGGGGCCGGCGGAGGCCCGGCCCCCCTTGCCGAAAATGCGAGCATTTGTAATTTTGGTTTTGGCCCCCCATTACTAATATGATATATAGTTTAAAGAGAGTAAAAATATAAAAAAATTACTATAGCTTAATGGTTGGAGTAACACATTTGTAATCTAAGGTTAAGAACTTAAGGGATCGAATTTTCACTTAAGCAATTATTTATTTATACACCAATGGATTTATACTATAATGTCATAACTATTTATCTTTCATAATCTAACATTCATCTTTTTCAGCGTGTGTTTATATTTTTCTATCATAATTTTAATAGTGTTTTTTTGGAGAATTATAAGGCAAATATATAGAGATAAAAACACTTAATTTTTTTTAAAATAATAATTATAGGGGAGCTTCAACTCTATTTATTGTTAAATTTAATTTTTGCAATGATTAAAGTTTATTTCAGTCTATATGATTTTTATATTTTCATAGTTTAACTGGTGTCTAATGGAGTTCGTTCGAGTCATCGTTGATTTCGGGTTAAGTGTTTCGGGTGGGCTTGAAATCGGATTTCGTGTCCATATTGTTTTTACATAATTGTAAATTTTTGAAGTCGAATCAAATCAGATTCGGTTAAAATATCGTGTAAATTTCGAGTCATCGTGTCTGTGTCTAAGACCTCTAGTTTTTATATAATAAAAAAAAATTCTACTACATCGACAATTTGTCCCCCCTAATTTAAAATCCTGGCTTCGCCCTGATTTTAACAATATATTAGCAGCTAATGTGACTGCACTTGAAAAAATGGTTAGATGATATTTGAATTGGTAACTTTTTTAGTAATCGATATTTAATATCAAAAACTGGGAACATTTACTACTGTTGAAGTGTCTACTCACATGTGAGTTGTCCCACATTTGAGAAAGAAAAGAGTATGTATCACTTTATAAACTCAAGAAATAACTCCTACTATCACCAATTGGTTTTAGTAGTGAACCTTCTTTGGGTTTATGAGTGAACTACTTTTTCTCCTCCTTGTTTAGATTGCCCAGGCCCATTTTCTAAATTCTATCAAATACGATTATTGTAAGGGTCCAGTAACCTTAAGAGCACCTTAAGAGCAGAGGCATATCTAGAACAAAATTAAGTGATGTAAATTTTAAAAAAATATGTTTAATGGGCAAAGTAACCTTTGTCACTGATGTCAAATAGCAAAGCTCCTATTAACTTAAGAAACACATATATTAGCATCTATAGGTATATGTTTTATACACAAGTTAAATGCTGTCAGGGGACAACATTGAAGTCGTTCATGACTCCTTAAACTAATGCATCGACCAATGTGCAGAACTAACCAATTCAACTAAAAGCTTAAGCTGATTGTTGAAGTCCCAGGATACGCTATATACTCTAACAATACGTACCTATTCTTAGGAGAAGTTTCCTTAGATGATGAAGCTTGAAAGTGGAAGGATCTAACCATATCATTGATAATGGATAAAGAAGTTTCAAGTGATGAAAGAATTGTGATTGAATGATTTTGCATTGAAGCCATGTTTGTTTCATCATTGAAATTCAAATGATGATCATCATGATTTGATGATTGTGATGGGATTAAGCTTCGAAGTTGAGTAGCTGCTTCCCACCCTTTTTTCAATTCTTCCTCCAAAATAACCTTCTTATGATTATCCATCTTTGGTTTGATTTTGTGAGACAATTTGAATGAATGAAAAAGTAGAGTTGTAGCATCCCTTATATATATAGAAAGCCAAAAGTTGAGGGTTGATGGAAAGTAAAGTAGATAAAGTAATGGGAATGTCATATAATCATGTACAAATTTTTTTAATAAGTCAATGAGTTAAAACATACATGAACATGAAGGATGTCTATGATGTACGAAGTACACCGTGTTTGAACCCGAGTTGACTCAATGGACCCGCTTAAATCGAATTGTATTCGTCATTCGACCTGTATTTAAAAAAAAAGCGCTTGTGGCTCAATGGATAGAGCATTTGCATGTGGAGCAGAAGGTTTGGGGTTCGACCCCTACTGAGCGCAGGTATCAATTGGGGTTTCTTGACTGCGCGCATCTTTCTTTAGTCCTTTCTGGGGGTACGGGTATGATTTGTTCGCATCTTTCAAGGAAAAGAAAACCCCCACTCAGACCCTGCCTTGTGCGGGATACCGGAAAGGTCCTTTCCCTTTCCCTTTTATTCGACCCGTATTTAAGAGGTTAGTTGAAATCGAAAACGAATTGATGTATTTTTATTCAAAATATCTGAATGCGAATCGCACTGATATTAATTTGACAAATGAAAAGTACTCATCAAAATTGACCAAAAACTTAAGTTAATTCGACTAGAATATGAACCATGCGATCAATCAATTACGTAAAAATAAACGATCAAAATTCGATAGTTGGATAGATAAACTACTGAATCTGTTCATTGATAATAAACAAGGGTTCAATACTTCAATGACAACATTTGAATCAACACTTCAATTTCACAAAAATGGGCTAAAGCTAGTAATCAAAAAAATTTGTTTTAAAGTGATTATTTATAACATTAAAATGATCACTATTTATGATATTAATATAATCAATTAAAAAAATAAGCTACTATATGGGATCGTTTTATGCTAAGACGGTCTCATACAAGACGAGCCGATTAAAATTTGTTATTATATCAAATGTTAGCTAGGGCCTGAATTTATGTCCAATAAAAATATAATAAAATCTGAGAGAATTGATGAAATGCACAAAATTTGGCTTGCTTTATTACGTTAATGACAAAGCATTATATAGAGAATACAAATTATCAAGCTTAGGAAACTACCTAATATAGCTTGACACATATTCTATAGAATATTAACACATAAGGTAACTACCTAAAATATACTATCATAATATTCTAGAATATATTTGACAATATATCCCAATACCCCCCCTCAAGTTGGAGCATGAGGTTCAAAAATGCCCAACTTGGAAAGAAGAGTGTCAAACTGTGTTTTGCCTAAAGCCTTTGTAAAGATGTCTGCCAATTGAGAAGTAGTCGAAACATGTGCTGGAGAAATCAAGCCTTCTTTGACAGCATCGCGAACGAAATGACAATCGATCTCAATGTGTTTAGTTCGTTCATGGAACACCGGATTCTTTGCAATATGCAAGGCCGACTCACTATCACAAAACAGCGAGATTGCCTTCGAATGATGAACACCCAAACTCAACAATAAAGCTTTAAGCCATTTCAACTCACAAGTAATGGAGGCCATTGCCCTATACTCGGCCTCAGCAGAAGATCGTGATACAGTGTGTTGCTTTCTTGTTTTCCAAGAGATAGGAGATTGGCCAAGAAAAACAAGCCAACCAGTAATAGAGCGTCGAGTAACTGGACAAGCGACCCAATCAGAGTCACACCAACCTTGTAGAGTTAAGTCACAATCGGCACGCAATAGAATACCTTGACCCGGAGTGCCTTTTAAATAACGAACAACACGAAGAGTCGCATCCCAGTGTTCAATGCGAGGTGCTTGCATAAACTGAGACAAAATGTGAACTGAATATGCTAAATCAGGTCGTGTAACAGCAAGATATATCAATCGGCCCACAAGTCTACGATACGATTCTGGATCTGCAAGAAATTCCCCTGTAGCTAAACCAAGTTTATGATTTTGTTCCATAGGAAACTCACTCGGTTTTGCGCCTAACAATCCCGACTCAGAAATAATATCGAGAGTATACTTTCTTTGACACAAGAACAAGCCTGTAGAACTACGAGCCACTTCAATGCCCAAAAAATATTTCAAGGAACCTAAGTCCTTCATCTTAAAGCAATCACTAAGATAACTTTTAAAAGAGCTAAGTGCAGCGGAATCATTACCAGAAATGACAAGATCATCAACATATACTAAGACATTAATTTGAACATTAGTCTTAGTAAAAGTGAAGAGAGAGTAATCTGAAAAAGATTGAAGAAAACCATACTGTTTTAAAGCCGTTACCAGCTTTGCAAACCAACAACGAGGAGCTTGTTTGAGACCATACAATGATTTTCTCAATCGGCACACTAAGGAAGGATCTGAACTTTCGAACCCAGGGGGAAGCTTCATATATACTTCTTCATCAAGATCACCGTGTAAGAAAGCATTGTGAACATCCATTTGATGAAGTTCCCAATTTTTGGAAGTGGCAACAGCAAGAAAGGTGCGAATTGTTGTCATCTTTGCAACAGGAGCGAATGTTTCGTTATAGTCAATGCCCGCTTGTTGATGATTCCCCAATACTACCAAACGAGACTTCAATCTTTCAATGGCACCGTCAGACAAGTACTTAGTTCTATAAACCCATTGACTACCAAGAGCACGCTTACCAGGAGGAAGAGGTTCCAAAGTCCATGTACCATTTGCTTCCAAAGCTTGAATTTCCTCTTTCATCGATTTACGCCACCCATCAGACTTCATTGCTTCTTTGAAAGATCTTGGATCATTGCCTTTAACAATAGCTGCAATAAACTTACGATAATTTACAGAAAAATTGTCACAATTAATATAGTGTGCCAAAGGATACGGGGTACCAAAGGAGTGACTAGAAGAAGAAGCCAAGGGAGACGGACTATTAGCAAACATTGTGTGAATCACAAAATCCCGATACTTGACATTTGGAAATTTTTCCCGAAAACCACGACCTAAAATTTCATCATTGGCGCCATGATCAGTGCTAACAACCTGTTCGGATGGTTGGGCAATAGCGGAAGCGGAACCAGGCTGCGCGTGTGAGGAGTCCTGCACATCATTCATTATTACTTCATCTGCTTGTGGTTCTTCAGATACAAGTATTTCTTCCTCCTCCTCACACACAACATTACCCAAGTCATAGCCAGCAAAATCAATATGAATGTCTTCGTGACTAGTGAGATGCTCCGAATTAAAATTCACGTCATCGGGGCAACCAAAAGGAAAAACATCCTCAAAAAACTTCACATCTCGAGAAACAAAAAAATCCTTAGTATCAAGATCGTACAATCTCCATCCCTTTTTTCCAAACGGATATCCCACAAACACACATTTTCGACTCTTACTAGCAAATTTATCCCCATATGTTTTTTGATTGTGGGCAAAACACAAACATCCAAAAGTGCGAATGGCATCAAATAAGGGAGGTTTATCAAAAAGAATTTCAAATGGTGTTTTATTTTGTAAGAGAGGAGTAGGGGTACGATTAATAAGATGGGCGGCGGCAAGAACACATTCCCCCCAAAAATAAATAGGCAAATTAGCCTGGAATCTCAAAGCTCGCCCAACACTTAATATGTGTTTGTGTTTGCGCTCAACCCGCCCATTTTGTTGTGGGGTACCCACACAAGAAGATTGAAAAATGATACCCGTCGCCAAAAAATAATCAGACAAACCAAAAAATTCAGAGCCATTATCACTTTGAACAATTTTTATTGTTTGAGAAAATTGGCGATCAACCATAGCCACAAAAGACATAAACATTCGGAAAACTTCTGTTTTATCTACCAATAAATAAATCCAAACAGCTCGAGAATAATCATCAACAATAGTTAAAAAATATCGTGCCCCACACGACGAAACATGTCGATAAGGACCCCATAAATCACAATGAATTTTCTCAAAAATTCGAGAACTTTTATTTTCACTTATAACAAACTTGTCTCTAGAATGTTTAGCACGAAAACACACATCACAACTTTTATTTAAACTACTTTTATTGCTACTAATAGGAGGAAGTAACTTAACGACCCTCTCAGAAGGATGTCCCATTCTTTTATGCCATAACTCAAGACTTGAAGAGGCTTCAACAGCAGACACCACAATCGGTTTGCTAAAATAATAGAGTCCGTCTCGCCTAACTCCCATTCCAATCATCTCCTTCATTTGGTCCTGGATGACACACATAGATAAGTTAAAAATGACAACACGGTGTAAATTATCATTAAGTTGAGATACAGAAAGTAAATTGCAGCTCAAATTAGGCACATAAAGAACATGATGTAGAGTAATGGTATCTGATAATTGAACTGAGCCCTCCAAAGTAGCATTCACCGTTTCTCCATTAGGCAAGCCCACGGGACAAGTAATAAAAATGTTTATCGAATAACCAAGATTTGTTTCCGGTTACGTGATGAGTTGCACCGGTATCAATAATCCACGAACTTAAATCAAACTTACCATTTAAACGATTATCGGGAATTTTATCATTACCAAATAATCCTGTGATAGCTTGCCACTGTTCAGCTGTGAAGACTTGATTATGGAGTATATTATTAGAAGTAGCAGAGGAGTGTGGGAGGGGAGTCGAACCCGGGACAGCAGTTTTCCCGTATGCTGCATATGCACGAGGAGTACCGCCTGATCTTCGACTAGAGGCAGCAGCAACAGCCGATTTTCTACCGACTTGGGTATGTTCTGTCCAGTTATTTGGAAAGCCATGGAGCTCATAACACACACTATCTTCGTGGCCCTTTTTCTTGCAATGATTGCAAGTTTTGTCACTCCAACAACGGGAAGTATCGTGACCACGTTTTTTACACTTATCACACACCACGACTGCCCCATTGCCACGACTCTTCCCTGTGTGGGCGTGGACAGCGAATCCAAGAGCGGGAGACGGTTGAGATTCATCTTTGATGCGAGAAATTCCGCGAACCCGCTCTTCTTGAGAAATAGCTTGAAATGCTCTATTTAATGAGGGCAAAGGATCTTGAGACAGTAAGTTAGATCTTAGAGAAGCATAGTAATCAGAACATAAACCAAGAAGGAATTGGTGAAGACGATCCGCATCACGCCGAGCCGCGTGTTGTTTACCGACCGTACAAGTGCATTTGCCACATTGACACTGAATTAAAGGTTCATGATGGTCTAATTCATCCCACAAAACAGAAAGTTTGCTAAAATACACCGCAACGGGCATAATTTTCGATTGCTCACAATGATGAATATCGGATTTTAGTTGTTGAATACGAGGTCCATTAACAAGACAAAATCGTTCATGTAAATCATCCCACAATTTTTTAGCATTATCATAATTAGAGAGCATGGATTTTACCTCCGAATCGATAGTATTCATGAGCCAAGAAACAAGCATACAATGAATTGTGACCCAATCATCTTTCGTATAAGGAGATTCGAAACAAGTGATAGTTCCGTCCAAGAAACCAAATTTTCGACGAGAACACAAAGCGATACGAATAGCATGTGACCAATCATTGAAATTACCAAGAGTTAGTCGTTGAGAAGTAATAAAGTCCCCCGGCCGATCTTGCGGTCCAAGGTAGAAAGGAGATGAAGAATCACCCACCATTTTATTATTTATTTATTTATTTATTTTATTTTTTTTTTTTGAAGAAAAAAACTAATTTGGCTTTGATACCATGAGAGAATTGATGAAATGCACAAAATTTGGCTTGCTTTATTACGTTAATGACAAAGCATTATATAGAGAATACAAATTATCAAGCTTAGGAAACTACCTAATATAGCTTGACACATATTCTATAGAATATTAACACATAAGGTAACTACCTAAAATATACTATCATAATATTCTAGAATATATTTGACAATATATCCCAATAAAATCTGTATACGAGTTTAATTGAACCCGATTTAAATCCAATCCATATGGATACCTACTTAGGTTACATAGGGGTATTCCTTGTCTTAATTGTAACCAAGTATGAATGACATGGCAAGGCTATTTTGAAAGTTAAAAGAGAACAATCATTATAAGTTAAAACTGTTAGAGTATATAACATATTCTGAGGCCTCAACCATGAGTTTAAGCTTTTGATTGAATTGGTTCCTTAACAAAAAGCTTAAGCTGATGATTGAAGCCCCATGATATATTATATACTCTAACAAAAACAAGATTTTTTTGTTTACACTTAGAATTAGGACACTATAACTTTTAAAAGGTATTCTTCGGCTCTGTTTATATATTAAAATGATTAAACAAAAAGTTATTGACACGTTGGCTGCTGCTTGTCAAGTTAATTAAAAAAATTAGTAATAGTAATAATAACTACCCCGCGCTAACACAGATGAAACCTAGTATATTATATGACAATAAAATACTAATAAATGGATCTTGAACCAACTTTTTGTAGGAAGATTCATTGAAATATTGTTAAGTATATTATGAATAGGTTTTTTTTATATAAAATATAAGTATAAAATAAGTATCAGTAAGTCTCGTGGGAGACGGTCTATTCTATAGACGGAATCCATGAAGCCCAGCCCAAAATATAACATAGTATATTTGGGGTTATAATAAATTATTTGGGGTTATAATAACTTATATTTGGGGTTATAGAATAATATATTCGAGGTTATAATACATATAATTGATATTATAATTAAAAAAAATCAGTTATGGGAAATGGGCTGGCCCAATTTTGTGGTCTATCCTATAGACCGTCTCTTGTGAGATTTTGTGAAAGTATATAATTAACTTCATAAGTGTTGAGGTATATTAGCATAATTGGCCAACTCTACATATCCAACTATTATAAAATAATTATTTATTACTCCATAAGAATGAATGCTTGGTCCGTTTCATTTAAGTTGCAGCATTTTCTATTTTGATCCGTTCCACTTAATTTGCATTATTTTATTTTTGGACTATGGCACACCACTTTCTTTTAATCACATCCATACATTTTAACTTTCTTTTAATTTCAACCACACAATTCATTCTCTCTCTTCATTTATTACCATTATCTACCTTTTTTTAAAAAATAACAATTTTCTCTTTGCTTTAAACTATATGGGACGAATGGAGTATAAGATAATGTGTTCATAATTAGTACAAAGAGACTCATTTTGGACACAAACTCGCTTTCTATATAAACATGTTAAGCGACAAAAATAGTGACAAAATTGCTTTGTCTGCATCTAAGGACAAAGGTTTTGTAGCTAAAGTGTGTATGATTTTACCAGAGTTTTTGCACAAGACAGGCTAGAGCAGCAAAAACATCTTCTTACGACAATTAGTGACTCCCCACTTTGTGGTGATCCAACCGCAAAATACTGTTGATTTTGAGACGTATTCCTAACCAGTTCAATATTTCAGCCAAGCATTGATTACTCAGATGACAAGAAAAGAATAAGAGGTTTGCAGTTTCAGGGTATGAGCCACACAAAGAGGACATAGGCAGGGATCTCCAGAGTTGCAGTGGATAGTGTGCTAGGTTGTTCTCCTTTTACGGACAAATATTCTTTTCTTGGCTCCTTTTGTAGGGATCTCCCAAGCTGGAAGCAGAAGAAGGATGTGTGCCACGTCCCAAGGAAGGAAGTTCATCTTGCGGATTGTCTCTCCCATCAGGCGAAATATGAGATCCCCCATCAGCTTAAGCTCTTTAGGCTCTCTGGCCCACCGGTTTTTAGACAGGATGCTTTTTTGTTCGACTTTAGTCTTCTTGCTCCTTATCATGATGTATCTTTAGACTCTTTATTTATTCCTGTTGTCCCTCCCCCTCCCCCTTGTATGGAGGACCACGAGCTAGGTTCCTTCTCTTATGATGTACCTTAACTTTCTTTTGCTTTTATAATATGTTGCTTTTACTCCAAAAAAAAAAAAAAAAAGAGGACATAGGCCATCCGATGTAATATTTTTCTGATGGAGTATAACTTTCGTCTTAAACTTGTTTTGGATAGCAAGCCATAGAATAAATCTGCTTTTCGGAATCGAAAGTCTGTTCCACACGACTTTACTCCATCTAACTTTTTCTTTCTCACCCATACTATGTTTGTAAACCTCATTGATCGAGTAAGAATCACGAGACATCCATCTATTGAGTTTATCTCTAGTAGAGCATAATTTGTGTACTACCCAACTAGATGTAGGAGGAGGATTGAAAAGTAGCCAGTTGCCACCCTTCGTATAGACGCCGTGGATCCACTTGACCCATAGAGACTCATGAAGCGAGTGAATATGCCAAGAAATTTTTCCGACTGCTGCTTCATTCCAGGTCCCCAAATTCCAGATACCAAGGCCTCCCTCAGATTTTGGACGGCATACCTCAGACCACCTAACATTGCCTGGCTTTGTATTGTAGCTAAGGAGGGATTATTATTATTATTATTATTATTATTATTATTATTATTATTATTAATATTATTATTATTATTATTAAAATAATTAATAAATAAATATATAAATAATGTAATAATATCATTATATTAATTTATTTATTAATTAAAAATATTTTTTTAATTAATTAATTAATTAGGTAATAATAATATATAAATGATTATTTAATAATAATAATATTGTTAATGACATTTATTAATTAAATAAAATTACTAATATTAATTAAATTCTAAATTAGATACTAATAGTAATAATAATAATAATAATAATAATAATAATAATAATAATAATAATAATAATAATAATAATAATAATAATAATAATAATAATAATTTTAATAACAAAAATAATATAATATAATAATATTTACTTTGCCAAAAAAAAATAATAATAATATAATAATAATAATAATAATAATAATAATAATAATAATAATAATAATAATAACTTTATGAAACCAAATCAGGTCAGATCAGATCAAATCAGACCAGATTCAATCACATCAAACCAGATCAGATCATGTCAGATCAGATCCGACTAAATCAGACCAGATCAGACTAGATCAGATAAGACCTTAGTAAATTCAGATCAGATCCAATCAGATCAGACGAAGAGAACATGCCTCCTAAATAGTTACTAAAAAATATCTAAAAAAATTGGCAACTAAATCAAGTTGTTTAGAGGTGTTCATTCAGGTGAGCGAGTCGGTTTCGAACGAATGTCATTCGATTTGATTGTTTAGAGGTTGTCAGCAAGTTTGAATATACTTCGAATCGAGTAATGTCGGTTCGATAAATCAAAAAAAAACACATTCTCAATCTGGTTAACTTTCGATTTTTATTCGGGTTTCGGATTAGGTCACCTTTTGAACAGCTTTAAGTTTGCTATTAGAAAGAAAGAGAGATTGAAATGTTATTAATTTACTGGGAAGTGGGAATTGAAAAAATTACGATATTTTTTCACTTAAAGCAATTATGTGGTTGTTACTGTTACTGATCAGTGCTTTAATGTTGTCCAAATACTGACATACAGATATAGCTGGGTTGTTGACATATGGATTTTTTTTTATGAGATGTAGACTTTTTTTTTTTAATTTGAATAACTTTTGAGATGTAGACTTAGTTATGTGTTAATTGTCTTATTCATCCATCTAGTATTAAATATTTGTAAAAATATCTAATATATCTCTTACAAATATATAAAAAAAAATTGACTTACTATACAAAAGTCTCAAAGTTAAAAGTCAATCCTCTTTTTAGATCCATTACAGACTCATTAAGAATCCTAAACCCGTTGAATCTGTTGGATCTAAATCTAAATATGAGTCTAAAAATTTTGAATCCTTGCACTTGGGTACTGAATCTAGATCTCTCAATCCATAAAGAATAAAGGGGTTCGTATCCAGACCGCATGATTATTTTTATATAGACCATTTAAAACACTTGTGTGTACTGTATACAATTAAATGACATCGTCCAAAAACTTTGTTCTCCATACGTGTCAAGCGGAAACACCCATAATAAAATAAATAATATTTCAAGACAAAAAAAACCAACTTTACTATATTATTACCCTCTTTTAAAAAATTTTACGTTTCTTAAACTACATAAATATGAGCATATCAAATTGACAAATAAGAATACAATGAGTGAAAATAAAATATCATAGTCTATTTGACACATTTCCCTTTCTTCAAAAATCCTTTTTCCATTGAACTAGATAAATGTGTGAATAATAAAAACAAATGAATTTGCTACACTGACATAATTTCGAACAAAACTTTCCCATTTATTAATGACGTAGCAAATCCAGCCAAACATAAAGCTTAAATAATTTCGAACAATTTATTATTATCAGTAGAAATTTCAAACTGGACGACGAAAAATTAATAGTCTTAGATAGTCTGAGCAATTTAATTAGCTTTATTAAAGCTATTTTGTCTTTTATGATTCAGATCTTGAGTTTGCTACATCATTATTGATATAATCCCAAACGGAAATATCAGTATGATCTGAACTACCAACATAACCTGAGTTCATCGACATCGTTGGAGAAAATACGTCTGCAATATCAACTATTGATGATTCCATTGTCGTTGTTGTTGTCATTGTCATTGTCGCTGACATGTGATCAGACTTTGAAGTAGGAAGAGAAAATGATGGTGTTGAATTTAGAGAAGTTATTGGATGATTAAGGGTTTGTTTGGAAATTGGGTTATTTGACTCAAAACTTATGTAATTGGTACAATCATTTTCTTGAACTAAATCAAAATTAGATATGTACGTATTGTTTATAGGATTAGGGTGGCATGTATGATCAGCATAATAAGTTATCTTGTATTTTGTAGGAGTGTCTGATATTTTTTGGACATGTTTAGTTGCTTGACATTTCTGATCTTCTTTGTATACACACTTGAAATATTCCCTGTTGATTCATAATTATTATGTCATTAAATCAAAATTATTTATCGCTATGTTTCAAACGAATATTTTATTTGAAAATCTAAATTGACTCAAATTTAATGTTTTATCTGTAGGTAAAGTTGCATATTTGAGAATGAAGATAAAGGTGAAGCACACTCGCAGTATCTCGCACAAGGCAGGGTTCGGATGAGAATTTTCTTTTTCTTGAAAGATGCAGACAAATCATATCTGAACACATCATACGTAGTCAAGAACCCCCCAATTGATACATGGGCTCAAACCTTATCCTCTACATGCATATTTGAGAATGACCTTCAAAATTAACCTTGTCATATTCAAATTTTTCCTTTATAATTTCATTATTAAAATCTACTATTTAAAATAATCAATTAGTTTTTTCAAAACACTATCAATAAGAATTTTATAAGTGCATTTGTTTAAACAGATATACTTTAATTTTTATGTTATAATTAAAGTTGTTTTATAATAATTCTTATTTATTTCTCTGTTAGAATTTGGGGGAGTTTTAAGGTATATTTTATAACAGTTTATCAAAAGTTTATATTTAAATTATACTCTCTACAATTCACAACTATTGTCCCATTTCCTTATTGGATAAGTTCACCTCAAATGTCTCATTTATATTTTTCTCATGATTTTTTTAACAAAATACCTCATGTTTACATAAGTAATTACCAAAATACTCTCACTTTTACTACTTATAATATCCCAACTACCACCTTTACCATTGATTTAATCAATTAAAATACTCAATTAATTACCACCTTTTTTGTGGATCCATCTCACTCTTAATATCCGTGCCTCAACCAAATGGGACAATAGATGCGAATTGAAGGGAGTATATAATAGAATGAATCTAATAAGATTATAAATAAATGTATTTTAACTCACATATAAAATTATACTCCCTCCTATTCAATTAAAGTGTCCACTTTGGGTTTGGATCAGATTTTAAGAAAAAATGGTAGTGGGGTGGTAGTGGGGTATTTTAAGTGATTATAATAATTGAAAAGGTGGTAGTGGGGTATTTTAAGTGATTATAATAATTGAAAAGGTGGTAGTGGAGTATTTTAAGTGATTATAATAATTGAAAAGGTGGTAGGTGGGGTATTATTAAATAAAATAAGTTGGGATAGTTGGGGGTATTTAGGTAAAAAGTTTTGTCAAAAATAGAAAGTGGACAAGTAAAGAGACTTTACCAAATAAGGAAAGTGGACATTTATTTTGAATAGGAGGGAGTATTAAAAATTTTCTTTTCTTAAGGGGTGTTTGTAATATGCAAAAATTTTTAGACACGAGGGAGTGAATTAATATTCCACAATGAATGCAAAATTTTAATTTGCTTGATCACAAGCATATTGCATAAATTTTAATTTTCATAAATATGCAAAAAAAAAAAAATTGAAATTAAAAATATATTTTTAATTTTAATTTCAAAAAAATAGCATATTGCATAAATATTGTGAAAAAAACATAGATTACTTTTGTTGATCAAATTCAAAATTTACATTTGTTGATCAAAAGTCAAATTTCCTTTTACCATTCACATTTTGATGAAAACACGTATTCCTAAGAAAAATTTAGAATCAATATTTTTGTTTATTTCAAGGCAACTTGGAAAATTGTTGATGTGAGCAACTTTATTAATTTCATCTAAAGATGAGAGAATCAATATTTTATTAGCACAGAGTAATGGCTTAGCTTATAATGATAAGAAAGTATTGTCAGATTTATGGTTAAGGTCTTAAGATATGTTATATACCCCTCACATGAAAGTTTATTGGGTTAGAAGTGTGGATACAACACATGCCTTCCTCATACCTAGCGCTAAATATTTCACTTTAAAGGAAGGGTGATTGAGATTCGAACCCGTGACCTCTTGTCACGTTGCCTTGTAGCATGTCAAGAAACCAACGCAACCAAAAGCTTAAGCTTATGATTGAGGCTCTAAAATATGTTATATACTCTAACAAGTATGCCACTATTTATTTTTGCAAAGTAGAAGAGTCTTTAAGGGTGTGCGAGGTGAATGATTGTATAGGAACCCCTCTTTCTCGCATGTATGAAAAGGCTAATAAAAAAATTATGTTAAGTTTATTAATAAAAGAAATATATTTATTATAAATAAAGTGTAAATAAAATAAAATTTTTATACTGGTGGACTCCAAATTTTTTAAAAGAGCTCTACTTATAGCTAACCTTGGATGCTTTGTATTTTGAATCCACTTTTGCCCATATTTCCTCCAAGTGTAACCATCCGGTGTGATATTAGAGGTATCAATTATGTATCTCCTACAAATATCATGATCGAATGCCATAGTTAATTCATTAAAACTATAGTAAATATATTGAGATAATATTTACGCCATTAAATTTTGTTATTAATTTATGTATGATTAAAATGCAAAAAAAATAAATTATGTATGTCAAATTAAAAGATGACTTCCAAATAATTTATTTCATGAATTAGTTAATATTTTTAATTAGTTATCATTAAAAATCTCAATCTTATTAATAAGGTTTTATCTATCCGTTAAATAAATTTATTATAGTGATTGCCCTTAAAGTCAAGCGCTAACACGCGCGCGCACACACACACATATATATATATATATATATATATATATATATATATATATATATATATATATATATATATATATATATATATATATATATATATATATATATATATATATATATATATATATATATATATATATATATATATATATATATATATATATATATATATATATATATATATATATATATATATATATATATATATATATATATATATATATATATATATATATATATATATATATATATATATATATATATATATATATATAATTACACATTTAAGTATCAATTTTGAGTCCCAGAACCCTTTTGAAAATTTTGAAAGTCTTTGTTAAGGAATCAACTCAACCAAAACTTTAAGCTGATTGGTGAGTACTAAAAAAATTATATACTCTAACATGCCCCCTCACACGAGAGCCCCTTGAGCTAGAAGTCTGGATGCAACACAGGCTCTCCTCATACCTAGTGCTAAATATTCGACTTAAATGAGGGGTGATTGAGATTTGAATCCGTGACCTCTTGTCAGTTGTCACCTTGGCTTCTAATACCATGTCAATGAACCAACTCAACCAAAAGCTAAAGCTTATGGTTGAGGCCCCAGAATATATTATATACTCTTAACAGTCTTGCCTTATTTATAATAAATATATTTATTTATATTAATAAGCTTAAAATACTTCTTCTTTTGATTAATTTTTCATATACGGGAGAAAGAGAGAATCTTATACGATCAATCACTACTTACCCCCTCAAATACCTTTCTGGTGTGAACACATATATATTAAGACCTCAACCATCAGTTTAAACTTTTAGTTAAATTTATTGCTTTGCATATTATAATACCTGTTGTTAGGAGAAGATCCAGAAGAAGAAGCTTGAATCTCCATGGACTGAATCATAGATTTGATGATGGAAATAGAATTTTCAAGTGAATTAAGAACAGTGTTGGAATAATTCTTCATACAATCCATTGTTTGATCATCATTGATTAATATCTGATGATCATCATGATCTGATGATGATGATCTTTGATTGAATGTTTGATGTGATGGAACAATTAAGCTTCGTAGTTGTGTTGCTGCTTCCCACCCTTTTTTCAACTCTTGTTCCACCACAACCTTTTTATCATCCATCTTTTTTTCTTAATTATTCTTTTTTTTTTTAATTGATAATCTAGTGAGTGTAATACATATTAGTCCCTAATTATATATATAAAGGCAACGTATAATTGGGGTTGATATAGATGGTCTGTTTGGTTATAATATTAAATGGCGGTACTGAAAATAATTTATAGTACTCCCTCCTATTCACCTTATAAATGTCTCATTTCTATTTTGGATATGTTAACTTTACCATTTTATTCTTACTAAACTTAACTTTTTTACACCTTTATACCTACTAACCCCACTTTACACCTATAAAAATTCAAAAACTCTACATTTTACTCTTACACATGTGGTCCCATTTGACTCTCCTTAAAATCCGTGAAAAGTCAAATGTGACTCTTGTGGTGTATAGGAGGGAGTATAAATTTATATTATACTTCTATGTAGCATGTCAATTCTATTGATAATAAAAATTTTATGACAAATAATTTGTTTTCAAAATATTTCATTATTACCTAATACCCTAATTTTAAATGAAAATGCATTGACAGGACCGACCCTAGATATTTTGGAATTTTAGGCGAAATAATACATTGAGTCTTTTTTCAATTGTACTTCATCACCTGTATGGATCCTTATACAACCATTAACTTTACTTTTTTTTACATGGACTCTTGGGCGACGACCTCTCTTACTTATCCCTAGGACCGACACTAACATGTACATTGGAATGAATTTTACAAAGAAAATAAGATTAATAAAAGAGAAGATTTTCACCGTTTAATACGGAGAGAAAAGTAAACAAATGAATGTGAATGGGAATGCAAGTTGTACATATAGTAATCAATTAACATTGACGAAATTTTGCAAGGAATTGCTTACATCATGCTCATTATGCGTGTATGACGCTGTTTATTAATGATGGTTTATTAATGAGTTTCCCCATGTGCATAATCAAACAAAAATAAGTTATTTTTGTATTTTCGATCCAATATTGGAAGCTTGTATGTACCTTACATAAAATCTTAAAATATTATCTGTACACATTTGATAAAACATCAGTTGGATTTAGGTTAAAAAAGATTTCATCAGTTAGAGCTATTTAAAAAAGACTAGGCTTGAAAATCCGAAAAGATTTCTTAAGTTATTTGGTTTGAAGATATGTGTTTTGAGGTTGATCGAACCAACATGACCTGACACGACTTTTATCCGAATCGTGACAAATCTTTGTAATTGGCATATAAATGTTTACCGGGATTATCCAAACAATTTTATTTGACCCAATTGTGCCCGAAAATGAATGTAATACAGGTTTTACCAATTTTAACCAACCATGTTATAAACTTGTATTGACTTTTAGTCCAACCTGCAGTAGATATGATCCAATTATTTTAAACTAATTATATGTTGTAGCTACGAAGTGCTTTTGACATAAACCACAAACAAATCGAGCCTCTAGCAAATTTATGATAAATTTCAAATGATTTAAAGTTAGTCAAATTGATACTCGATCTTTCTTGAAATAAGGTGATTATAGAGTCAAAAATTTGATTGTTGATTTTTTTTTTTTTAAATTTGGAATTATATTGCTCAAAAAAGGATAAAACACTGAGACTTGGGAGCCCCAGACCCGCCGGCATAAAAAACCCCGCGAGGGGAAAAAACCATTGAATCAAGGGACCAAGAAACAGGTCACTCAGAAACAGCATAGGAGTGGGCTATGAGGACAAAAAAATAACAGTACTCCTAAACACCTTATACACCAAAAAAACTAACACCTACCACCTTACACACCATGAGTTTAAATATAAACCACCAAAAATATAAAACCATTACACCAAAAGCATACAATATATATCCATCAATAATTAGGGGACCAAAAAACAGGCCACTCAAAAACAGTATATGAGTGGGCTATGCGGACAAAAAAATAAATTTGATTGTTTATTCTGAACATTAAGAATGTGCAAAAATATTTAATTAATTTTTTGGATAATATGGATTGAAAATTTAGCTTTTAAATAATCAGATTAGATATCCAAATCATACTATCCAGATTTGGTTATTGCAAAATTGCAAATGATCAAAAAAATATGAAAATAAATTATGTTTGACCATATAACATACTAGTATAGAAACTCGTGCAATGCACGAATTTGTTAGTGCGAAATATATAAAAACAATTTCAAATAATAATGTAAATACTGTATACCAAAATCATGATTTTTTAAATCAAATCATGATTATTGATGATTATTTTAATTATTTACCTAATACATAACACAATTGCCCATAATTATTTACCTGATACAGAATTGCTATAGTATACTAGTATAAACCCCGTGCATTGCATGGAATTTGTAGAGATAATTTTTTTAAAACATAAATTGTATGTAATTGTACAATTGCATAATTTCATTATGAAATTTTAGTTCAATAAGTAATATTTAAGAATATATTCAAATGGTTTATAAAATTATAATGGCTCAATAAATAATTAAATAAAAAAAAATTTGCATATCATTATTATGAAATTATAATGGTTAAAAAAGTAATATTAATATAATGTCATTAATTTCAAAATAAAATATAATGTCATTACCAAAAACATTTCTTGATATTATTGAAAATTATTTATTTTGAGTAATTATTTATAAAAATATATTGGCTCACTTACTAATTAATTAACTAAAAGAGTAATAAAGTAATAAAAAAAATTTGCATATTATTATTATGAAATTATAATAATTCAAAAATGTAATAATAATATATAATTGAATTAATATAACAACATAAAAACTCAATCCATTTTGGATGGAATAATCTATTGTCATTACAAAAATATTTTCTAATGTTACCAGAAGTTAATTATTTTGACGGTACAACATATTGTATTAAAGGAAAATATTAAAATTTAATACTTTTTATTATAGTAATCAAATTACTTTGATTCTAATAATGTACTCTCTCCGTTCTTTTTTGTTCTTTCCATTTAGAATATTTCATTTTAGGGGAGAGAAATTTGATTAAGATTTTTAAAAAATTTATAAATGATAAAATATATCCATATGAGATCTCCTTAGATTCGTCTTAATGTATACTTTTTTATCATATATTTTTTATAATTTTTTATAAGGTGTATTTAGAGATATTTAGGCTCGAAAGTTGCTTTGAAAACTGTACAAAAAGTAAATGGAAACAAAAAAGAACGGAGAGAGTATGTTGTAATTATTTTTATAAATTTCCTAACAATCTTATTATTTTTTGTATTAAAGGAAAATTTTAGATTTTTTTAGTAACTCATAATATTTTCAAAAGAATAAGATACTATTATTGCAATAATTTTAATAATTTTAAATTGTAAAACCATTTAATATATTGAGATTCTATGTATTTTATAATTAAATCACCATTAATTTTGATGCATTAATTGGCAAATGGCTATTAGATTGCCATTTGTCATTTAACATCAAAATTATAGTATTGTATGATTATACAAATACTTCACCTAATTTAGTTTCAAACTTAAACAAAAATATTTGATTCTAAATTTGATAGATATTTTCATGCCTCTTTAAATAATGACGTACACTTGGAATTTTCCAAGACTTCACTACTACAATTTACATCTGTAGCAACACTTCAAAAGTGTTACATTTAGACCCTTAAATGTTGCAATAGAGCTTATGCAACATTTTTTGAAGTGCTGCTTTAAGTCGCGTTGCATTAGCTAAATGCAACACTTTTTCAAGTTTTTGCAACACTTTATAAAGTGTTGCACATTTTTTATAGATGCAACACTTTTTTTAAAAATCAAATGCAACACTTTAATTAAGAAATGCAACACTTTTCTTTGTTCTTGTAAAATAAAAGCAATATATTTGTGTATCAATTGCAACACTTTTTTATTTAACAATGAAAATATGCAGCACTTTCTTCAACAATTGCAACACATTTTCTTTTTCCCACCAAAATATATGCAACACTTCTACCAATTATTGCAACATTTGTTTTATTAATATGGTAATTCAATATGCATTAGTTTAGTCTTGCTTGGATGCTAATTCGTCGCGTAAATTTAAACATATCAATAATTCAACATTTATTCTCTAAGGAAAAGTGAAAACAATAATAATTTTATCATAGAAAAGATTGAAATACATGACTTCATACTTTCCAGCATTTTATTATAACTTTGTCATTAAAATACATTTGATCTACCAATATCTAACTAAACTAATTCAATTTACATAATATACTAATCTAACTCAAAGCAAACTACATCTTTCACCACAACATAGGTGTAGAAATATCCTATAGCTCTTCAATGTACACCAAGATATATCAACTCATCCATGCCAATAAGCGCTAAAACCTGCTGCAAGATCAAAACAAAGCAATCAATATCAAATTTAATTTAAGACATTGTGAATATTAACTAGGTTTTGTTCCTGCAAGTAAATCCTTACCTTATGTTGCTTCACTTTTTACTTATCATTTTCTACTGCCAAAACTTTTCAAATCAAATTTAAAGCAATCATGTTATGACATTATAAGTGTACTTACATTACAAGATATTTTCCATTGACTTAAGAACTCAAAATCCTAGTAATGATATTAATGATTCTAATTAAAGGACTAAAGAAAGAGGTGATAGATGCACTACGCAAAATTTCACTAGTCACTAAAATCGTAATTATCAAATGGTGGGTCCATGATCTGGTTTGCATAAGCCAGAATTTCTTCTGCTTTTTGATCATCCTCTAATAATATTTCTAGATCCTTACAATACTGCTCATGTTCTGGATCGTTATTAATATTTCCTAATTCAGCTATCAACTCGGCTAATATTTCTTGTTCCATTTCTTCCGACGATGAAATTACTTATTCCTCCTTCTCGATCTTCAACCGCCCGGTCTCCGTACTTTTCTGCAGTTATATTATTGTTAGTTTAATCGCATTCACTTCGCAATTTGATTGGCTTGGAAAAAAGGTTGATTAGAGGATGATTTATCATCAAAATTAGAAAAACAGAACGAAAAGACAAGCAACTATGAAAATGACGGAATTGAGGATCTTGAGAAACCTTTGCCTCTGTCTTGACCTCGGCCTCAGCCTCTGAGTTTTCCTCGACATCGGCCTCTGCCTCGGTCTCTACCTCAGCCTCTGTTTTATTCTCTGCCTTCGACTCTGCCTCGTCATCGACCACCGCGTTGCATTAGCTAAATGAAGAAATACAAAACCCTAAATTGAAGGTGTACAGACTGAAGGGTACCACTCAATTAATTTGCTCAATTTTAAAATTTCAAAATCTTAATCTGAAATCTAAGAAAGGATATGAATAAAAAATAATATTGATATTCAATTTACTTACCAAATCAACATATATTGATCAGAGGAATTCTACAGAACCATTACAGTTGATTGAAGATAGGGGCGAGAATGGAAGTTTTTTTTCTTAGCTTTCCCTTAAAAGAGAAGAATAATAGGAGTTATGAAGAAGATAGAGAATAGAGGTTCATTTTTTGGGTTTTTAGTTATTGTTATTGTTTTTCCTTTATTTGTTTTAAGAGGGAAATTTCCCACAAAGTTTCACTTTTTTAAAAAAATTAAATTATAGCAACACTTCTTCTAAAAATGTTGCATTATATGTTAATATGCAACACTTATTAAATTTTACATATAAGATATTAGTTTGCTAATCAAATGCAACATATAAATTAAGTGTTGCAAATAAAGTGTTGCTAGAAACTTGTTTTCTAGTAGTGCTTTATAGTATTGTATGATTTAAATAATGACATTTGAAATTTTCCAAGACTTTTATTGTTTATGATTTTGGGACCTCAATTATCAACTTAAACTTTTAGTTGAGTTGGTTACTTTACAAATTAAAAATTTAAATTTTCAACTCTAATGCATTAATTATGATTTATTTAAAGAACAAAACAAAGCAAAGCAAAAAAGAGAATACGCTTATAAAAGTCATGTCAGCTTTGGTCCTAAAATAGGTTCAATAACTTTTACCAAATAGATAGAGAATTTTAGAATATATATTCAATGAAAATTATGATCTTTAGTTATACACAATTACATGTTATCCGTATAATTATTATATCTTTTATAAAATAGATAGAGAATTTTAGAATATATATTCAATGAAAAAAACTTAATCATACAATACATTAATTTTACTGTATAGTGATAGAATGATTTGAGTGAATTAGGAGAGCTTGACACGTGTAATTATTCTATTGGGTAGTAGTGTTTATATTTATGGCAATAATGAAAGTAATTATTTGAGCAGAAGTGCAACCTACTAATTGATTAATTTATATTTATGGAATGAGTTTTGACCAATAATAATGAGTATGACCAGAAATTAATATATTCAGACAATCATAACATAATCGCATAATGATTATTTTCAATACAATATATATATATATATATATATATATATATATATATATATATATATATATATATATATATATATATATATATATATATATATATATATATATATATATATATATATATATATATATATATATATATATATATATATATATATATATATATATATATATATATATATATATATATATATATATATATATTTTCAATATATTTATGGCATTAACAGTAAATATAGTGATTTTAACCAGCCATTGTTTTCTCTCTTTTTTTGAAATGTCCAGCCATTATTTTCAATATATTATATACTACTCCCTCCGTTCTTTTTTGATTGTCCACATTACTATAACGGGTAGTTTCATATGTTTGTCCCATTTCCTAAAATGGAAAGTTTTGATACCCTCTTTTCACCCCCTCTCTCTTCTAATATCCCATTTATAATAATTAATTTATATTTTCTCTCTCATAATACCAATACAATCATTAATTTACACCACTATTATAATAAAATACCCCCCTCTCTCTTCTAATATCCCATTTTATAATAATTAATTTATATTTTCTCTCTCATAATACCAATACAATCATTAATTCACACCACTATTATAATAAAATAATACCCACAATCAACAAAGATTCCCACTATCTTAATATGTGTGAAATCTTCAAATAGGACACACATATAAGAATGGAGGGAGTATATACTAAATAATATAGGAAAATTTGATTTTAAAGGTTCGAACTTTGCGTCATTTGCTTCTAAAGGTTCGAGCTTTCGTTTATCCTATAAAGGTTCGAACTTTGGGGGTCATCTTCATTAAAAGGTTTTTATGGTTTTTTTTGGTTGTTTTTGAATTGATTATGGGTTTATATGGGTTTTCTGTGTTGATTCTTGGTTGATTATGGGTTTTTTTACCCATATAAACCCATAATCAACCAAAATATTATTTTGATGATCTCTACAATATGTTATATACTCTTACAATATCTAGTTGACAAATGATGTTGGACCAGCTTATAACTATTCTTCTATCAGTCTCAGTTGGTATTTAATTCTTAAACATTAAATTAAGACATAGTTATTTGAGATCTTATTTATTGCTTTATCGGAAAGAAAAGTGTATTGATACCAACTTTTATGATCTTTAGTTATACACAATTATAGATTGATGCATATATTAAATATTGAATCAATGCACTGGTAAGCCTAAGTCTGAAATGATGAGAAAAAGTAAAACTATAAACATTAGTCTTTTTACTAGGGATTGTATGAAGATAGGAACTAAAAAATTGTTCATAATAAAAATAAGATGAAAATAGAGAAATAGTAGTCACCAAGATGATGTTTGGTCTTTTCAAGCCACATTTGAGTGTATCTATAACATATAAAAAACGCCCTAACTAATACCTCGGCTTACTGTTCATCACTGTCTCACGCGATGAACAGTGATGAACAGTAATACCTTGCTAAGCTCGCTGATAATCCCGCCTCCCCTATTACTCCTACTGCCTACTCCTACTGCCTACTTTCTTTTTCATCTCTATCTCTTCTCCAATTCTGTCTACATCTATTTTCCATCTCTATCTATTGCATCTATATCTCTTCTTCTATCATCTCCTCAAGGTAAGTTATTTTTGATAAATTTTGTTTTTATTTTTTTTAACTGTATGTTTTTATTTTCCTTTCGTTTTTTATTGTTCAGTTTTATTAACTTCTTTTACTGGAATTTTTCTTGAAGCTTGCTGTTGTTGAATTTTTCTTGAAGCTTGCTGTTGTTTGCTTTTCATACAACTTTATTAGTTTTTTGGGTTCTTTTTTTTGGAATAGCTGTTGTAGTTTTTTGCTCTTTTCCGGCTGTTCAATTGTTCAATTGAAGTTGTTCGAAGTAATCGATCGAACAATTTCTTGTAATTCAAAGTAATCGATCGAACAATTTCTTGTAATTCGAAGTAATCGATCAAACACTTTCTTCTAAATGCGGACAGTTCACTTCATCTTCTATTAACTAAATTAGATTTATTTTTTGGCGAATTTAACATTTCATTATGCCAATTAGTGGTGATATAAAAGCGGTGTACAAACTACAAACCAGGAGCTGTATGTATATATAGGGGAATTCTAATCTAAGTAGGAGTAGGACTTTAGGAGTGGAATGAGCGGTAAGAGAAATCTACAGTTAGGCGTTTTGTGGGAATAGTGGAAGCTTTTTTTGGCTTAAAGGTTAGTGATGGATGAAGGTGTATGGATGTTATAAAAGCGGTGTACAAACTAGGAGCTGTAAGTAGATATTGGGAATTCTAATCTAAATAGGATTAGGACTTTAGGAGTGGAATGAGAGGTAGGTGAAATCTAAAGTTAGGCGTTTTGTGGGAGAAGTGGAAGCTTCTTTTGGCTTAAAGGTTAGCGATGGATGAAGGAAGGTGTATGGATGATGACTGGCGAAGGGAAGAGGCAAAGAAGAGGATTTGGTAAATCGGCTATGGAGGGCGATTGGGCTTGGGTATTCTTACAGGCTTTTGGCATGAAAGAATGGTTCCAATATTGAACCTTTATGTGATTAATAGATGAGGGATGAAGGTTGGAGGAGTTAAGGAGTTTTGCAAAAAGTGGGTTTAGGATCCAAAAACAAGTTGTGAATACATGGATGATTTGGGTTGAATGTTATGGAGAATGGTGGTAAAGTGGGACTTGGATGATTTATGGGATGCGGAAATTGGCGTATGGATGGAAGTAAATTTGAAAAATGATAAATTTGTGAATTGAGGATAGAACAATCTTTTACCCTTTTCCATTTTCTCCTAAATATCTTCCTTCTTGTATTAGGTGTGCTTTCTTTTGTAGGGGTTGAATTATAATCATTTTTATTATGACTACTTCCTTCCCCTTCTGATGTACTTATAATAGGTTCATAATCTGAGTCTTGATCATCACTAGGGCTTGATAATCCTTCATTATCACTAATTTCTGAAGGAGAATCATCATCATTATCAAAATTTAAGACTATTTCTTTGGATGGTTGTGAATTTTTGCTGCCATTGATTTCAATGGGAGGAGATTCTGAGCGTTGGATGTCATGAGATGATATGGTGATCATTGAGGATGATGATTTCTTTTATGATGATCTCATGTTTTGAGCTAATAATTGCACTTATTGTTGGCTGAAAAAATAATTAGATTTTCACAAATTTTTTGTGCCAAATTCTGAATTTTGAATTTTTGTTTTATATTTTCTATTTTTGGGGAGGGGAGAATAAGATGGTTAAGGGAAAATATAGGAAATTATGAACTATAATTTAATTTAATGAAGATAAATACTAGAGGTTGTTATTTAATTCTCAAAATGAGAAAAATACATTTGATAGCCATGGATATAAAGCTAAAGTTAGTATCTTATAATTGCTTATGCTTGCATAATCCGGTGAAAACTATTAAGACACTAATTGATTAATAGAATGTTAGCAAAATAAAATGCTCAATGCACATGGGTTTTCTTAGATTTTTTTCAACAAAGTGTTTGGATAAAAGAGAATTAGAATAAAATTTAACGAAATCCTTTCATTTTGATTTCACTCTATACAAAAGCACATTTTAGCTAATGTGTATTGAAAGTAAATATTTATTATAAGGCAAAATCAGACTATAAAACAATAGGAGTAAGAATTAAGATAATAAAATAATTGTTATCAAAAGTAGAAAATAGATATAAAATGAGTTTGGGTTTCTTCTATGGGGAATCAGGAGTTTGTCATCATACATGTAGTGCTACACGTGCTTGAATCTTTTTAGGCAGCTAAATTATTCAATTTGCCTCACATCATGTATTTGTGTTGTGTTGTATATTAATCAAATTATTGTTGTCTTGTATACTAATACACTGACCTATGTGCACTAAATCTCATAAGAAAAGGAATGACATGCTTCAGTCATCTATGATGTTGTGTTGTGTTGTTGGATCAAATATGCTAATTTGTACGAATCAGCTGCTGATCTGTTGCTCTGTTGCTTGTTTTGTTGTGCAATTAGCTGATGGTCTTTGCTGTTATGTAATTTGCTCATGATCTGTGTTGCTATGTTGCTGATCTGCTGCTGATTTATGCTATTTTGTTGCTGATCTGCTTCACTGATTTGTCCCTTTGTCGCTGTTTTGTGTTGTTGTGCTACTGACGTGTTGTGTTGTTCATCTGCAACTCATCCGTTGCTGATCTGTTATTGATGATTGTCTAACTTTCTTGCTAATTAGGACTAATTGCATGTTATAGGTGAATTTCTTGTATATTACTTGATTTTATTTTGGATTAAGTTATGTCATTGATCCCGTAAAAGAGCCAAGTCTGTTGAACTTCATAATGAAATTTTAAGCATTATTTGAAGTTGAAACCTATTGTTGCTGGCAATTTAGAAGACTCTTATTGTATCCAATTAACTGGTCATGTCTGACATTTGTTGTGAAATAAAGAGATTATCGCTAAAATTTGCTACAATATCTTATAAAAAAGGTATAATTTACGTATGGATTTCTCAAAAGCTCTTTGACTTTAATGATATCCTTCATTTAGTTTCACAAAGCTACTACCCTGATTTATGTGGATGGTATCAAACAAGCTTATGGAGACACCAACTAAGAAGATAATTTTTTTTAAAAAAAAACTTGGTTTGGTTTACTGGATGAATTGTGGTTGAACAACGTTTACGATTTATTCCTGAACAGGGAATCAGTATCTGCTTAGCTAATATTCACGAGGAACAATTTTTGGTTGCTTTTGGAGGATACAATGGAAATTATAACAATGAGGTAAGACCAAACCATGCTGTGCATCAGATCTGATTCTGTTGGAGCAATTGTTGGAACAATAAGGATATAATGGAGAAATGTTCTAAATATATCATAAATAAGAATATGTTTTTTCTCTCTATGATTACACAAAGGTTTCATATATAAAAAAACATGCTGTAATCTGGCATCATGCAGCCTTAAAGGGCTGTAGTGTAAGAAAAAAATTAGATTAGCACTAATAAGCATAAGGTTTTGTACTTGGTATATGAGGTTAATGAAATCAATCTGTAGATAGATCCCATCATTTTGAACAGCGAAGAGGAATTTCAGACCACATGGTTATGCTTAGTCATTTGCTTGTTGCCTTGTTATGAGACCCAAACTGAAGGATTCTGCGCGTTTTGAGATATACAATTATCGCTAAAATGTTCTGTTTGATTTCAGGTACTTGTTATGAGACCCAAACTGAAGGATTCTGCACGTCCTAAGATATACCTGTCACCTGCTGCAGCAGCATCTGTCACTGCAGCTTATTCCTATAAATCTGATCAGCCACCAGAATTACCTAAGCAAGAATCTGTTTATCCAAAACAGGATGGTTCCCCTGTTTTGGCTAACATGAAAGATGCCAAAAGACTGTTAGAATTGTCGCTCATTGAAGTCAGAGAAGAAAATTCTATGCTGAAAGGAAAGATTGACGAAATTAACAGTAACCATGAAGAACTATCAAGGTATTGGCTTCAAATTATAGTTTTTGTTTGTGCATTCTCGCTGTAACTTGTACAGATATGAAAAACGACTTGTTTTCTCTAGGAACTTACTTCTGTCCAAGGGCAATTGATATCAGAGAGATCAAGATGCTTTAAGTTAGAGGTTTGAGCTACAACTAATCGTTATTCAACTTACATCTTCATGAACACATACGGTTTATCTTATAGAATTCTCTGTTGTTCTGGTAAATTTGCAACAGGCTCAGATAGCAGAGCTAGAACGCTTGTTAGAATCACGCCCTTCCATAGAGACTGAATTACAGTCACTCAGGAAGGAGAAATCCACCTTTGAGCAGTTTTTAGATCATGATCCGGCAGTCCAGAGGCAAGGTTCCCGGGGTGTTTGAATGCCGGGTCTTCGTGCGCCATTTGATTACTCCGATGAACCACCTCGTCATTCTTCTCTCAAAATTAATTCTAAGGTATGCTCTGTTTCTTTTGTGTTTTGAATCTTTGATAATAGTCGATCGTTTCGATATTGCTGTAAATATATCGATTTTAATTCAATTGATGCTTTTCTTATATACTTTATTGAAAACTTTGATTTATTAAAACATTTTTGATTGTTTGAGTATGAATTTATTGATTGTGAAAAAATTGTTGAACTGTAGTAATTTGTGTAATTTTGAGAATATTTGGTAGACTTTTAGTTGATCGATTGATTATTTATGCAGTTTAACCGAGAAATGAGTGGATTTTTAGGCTATGTTTTCTTTGTATTAGAAAATAATAGAAGTATAATTAAAGGAAGTGAAAATCAGTTGAAGTTACTAAGAATCAATTGCATGTTGTATATCAAACTGCGGCTATTACAAGATGAATGTTGTGTTTCGAACTACGGCACTTGTTTAAAACTAGAGTTTTAACTGAGCAGAACTTGAAAATATGAAAGTAGAGACTTGCTTATTCTGCCTGCAATGGAAGAGTAGTATTCTTAGTTTTAAAAACTTGCCTAGGCTCTGGCTCTGGGATTGATGCCTTGCACATCTTAGGGCGCCCCCTTTTGGTCTTAACCTCTGAAGAAGTTCATTTAATGTGGGCACTGCACCTTGATGCCCCTCACACCTTTTAAAATTAAGGTTGTATTACATAATTAACCTCTTTTGTTGCATCGTTAAGTAGTATAAATATATTTATCTATTTATGTGCAGGAGCCTTTCAATGCAGAACCACATCGATCCGGTCTCATATCATCCTATGTGACTCCGGTGGATTTGTTTTACAAAAGAAACCATGGACCTATACCTGTTGTTGATGACATTGAAAGGTTTTCTATTTCTATCTGTCAGATTGTTTGCTCTTTTCTGTGCCACATGGATTCTGATGCAGTTGTATTTGTTCTTGTAGATATCGTCTTTCTGTGGTGGGTTCAGTCAATATCCAAAGGGAGTTCTTCATGAGAGATATACAGTAAGAAGGGTTCTTTTAATTGTTCTATTTTATTATACTTCATATAATTTGTTATACACTTACACCCTCAATTGAGCTGATTGATTGCAAACTATATACTCCAATAGTAGAAGTCACTTATGCGCTATATCTGAGGGTTACTGTCGGCAATTAACCTGTCCCCCTTGCTTCCTGTTCTATAGTATGCTGTAATGTGCTCAAGCAATGATCTACTTTGTTTTTTCTGTTTTAGGAACCTGCCGAAGTACACAGTGACAGCGTCATTACAGGTTGTACTAATCTTGTTGACCCTGCTTATACGAAACTTGCGGTAAATGTATATTAAATTTGTGAACTTAATATATATTAAGGGTGTACCAATTCATGATTTATATTTCGACCCAGGTGGGAAGCTTAATTTTACTAATAACCTTGCTTGAAAATAAGTGAACTTAATGATTCACTTATCTTCTCTACTAATAACAATTTCCTTTCTTCTGCATGCAGAGTGAACTTGTATATTATCTTGCTGTGGTCAAGAATAAAGAACTCAGTATCATCGGACGTAAGACAGCTGTTTCAGCTCTTGGTTTTGACTTCCTTTTGCTAGCTTTGAGGATTAATACATATGACTATAGCTTTCCAATTGTATATTAAATTTGTTGATGTAAATGTGATTTTAGTTAGACCAACAACATTGTAAATTTGTAAATATACATCAAGAAATTATTTCTTCAAATAAATTTAATACAATTTCAATTTCACTTAACTAAACTATAAAATTAATACAATTCAAAATAGGTACGGTTAATTAATCAGTTTTAACCTAAAATAATTCTACTTTTTAAATAGATTTCTTAGGGGTTTGCGTGATATGTTTAAGGTACTTTATACAAATTATATGTAATCATGAAATTTATATTTACAATTGAATTATTTGGTTTATCGAACAACCTTGTATCCTTTGCACCTTTGTAACAAATAAACAGTCTAATATATTTTCATTCGTGTTATTAGTACAAAATCCGTTAATGTAGCTTGCGGGACCGTAATTTTCATTCATATTATTAAATATATAGAATAGGAGTACAAAATTCGATTGTGTAGCTTAGGCAATATTGTTGATAGAAATGTATAAAATGGGATTACAAAACTCGATAGTGTAGCTTGGGGGACCGCGTGCGTAGCACGCGGCCCCACACTAGTCTTGCCAAAATATCCCTTACATAACCATCTTTATCCCTTGTTAATTCATTGTTGTTAGTCTCAAGTTCCTTGATATCAAGGCATGAAGGAAGCAAACTCTGCCCTAGTGAGGGACCCATGTTTTCTGTTTCAAATAAAAACGTAATTATGTTAAAATCATATACAACTTACAACTTAAATGCGATATTTTTGACTTTTCAATTTGATATGTTGTTGTTGTTGTTTAACTTTTACATTCTCATTATTGATTATCTTATGAAAAAGATCGAACCTGTTATGTTTAGATTTCTACGGATCATGCTACCGACATTTTACACCTTGTGAAACGAAGTTTAGAACTTTCACCTACAACCAAAAAAAGGTAAAGATTGAAGTCTTAGTTATACAAATTAAAATTTTTTTTTGTTGGAGTATATAACATATCATGGGGCCTCAACCACATCAGCTTAAGCTTTTGGTTGAGTTGGTTCCTTGACATTTTTTTTTATATGGAAATTGTGATAACTTGCTCACCTAAATAAATTAAAGTAATGTTTGGAAATTTAGGTACTTGGAAGTGTAATATGATTAACTAACGAAGCTGTACCAAACAGACTAATTGCTTTTTGTTGAATATAAGCTTTAAGTCGGCTGTTCAAATGATATGGACTATGCTAAGACTTAAAATAAATTTTGTAATTATAAGGCATAGTGTTTGTTCTCTCCTTGATCAATTTGGAGGGCTTTTTTTGTATTAATGTTGTTTTTGATACGTAATGGTCTTATTTGACAATAATGAATTGCTCGAGTTCGAATGGAAATTTACAAAAGGGTCAATAATAATATTATACTCCCTCCTATTCAATTACATTGTCCACTTTGGGTTTGGATCGGATTTTAAGAAAAAATGATAGTGGGGTATTTTAAGTGATTATAATAATTGAAAAGGTGGTAGTGGGGTATTTTAAGTGATTATAATAATTGAAAAGGTGGTAGTGGGGTATTTTAAATGAATATAATAATTGAAAAGGTGGTAGGTGGGGTATTATTAAATAATATAAGTTGGGATAGTTGTGGGTATTTAGGTAAAAAGTTTTGCCAAAAATAGAAAGTGGACAAGTAAAGAGACTTTACCAAATAAGGAAAGTGGACAATGTAATTGAATAGGAGGGAGTATTTGATTTAAGATACTTTTAAACAAACTCAAAACGCTTATACTTAATTTCGTTAATTTACTAAAAGCATGTGGAGTAGAATGTTTGGGATTCGACTACTATTGGACGCAGATATCAGTTAGGGAGTTTCTTGACTGCGCACAACTCTCTTTACTCTCTCTTTTGGAGAAACGAGTATGATTTGGTCGAATCTTTTAGGAAAAAAGAAAAAACCCTCACCCGGACCCAGCCTTTTGCAGTATACTAGGAGTGTCCGGTGTTCTTACATTATTTAATTTATTACCAACGAAATACAAATATTTTTCATGGAATTTATTTTAAGATACCAATAATTATATATTCCTTTATTTATTTTCCACAATAATGCCAAATTTTGGTTAATATTGAATAATATCAACTTATGGGGTCTTTTTGTAGAATATCTCTAACATGCGGTTAAAAATCAAACTATATGAGATTTTATGACAAAAAATGGTAAATTATAGCTAATAAACTAAAGTTGGTATTATTTTAGGAAAAACCCCATAAGTTGGTGTTATTAATGATTAATCAAAAGTTGGTATTATTGTGGAAAAATCATAAAAGATTGTATTATTTACGATAATTTTTCTGCTTTACATGGCCGGTTCTTTGGGCATTTGAGGTATGTCGATGGCCTAGGCCCCCCATAAATAATTAAGGGTCCTCAAATATTAATTAAATGGTGCTATTCAAGCCCTATTCAAAATAATACTTTTTAAGTTATTTGTTTGTAAACCTTTTTTATATTTGAAGCAATTCATTAGTTTAAGGAAGGTTCTTAAACGACGTACTAGTACACGGGGTCTTACAATAGAAATTGTTGCTGGACTTCACTAGAGGAACTTCATTTGCGGTTCTAGTCTCAGGATTATATTTTGCTAGTGGATTCACGCTACAAAGGTATAATTTTGTTCCGATATTTATTTGTTTCATCTCATGTCAATAATTGGGTTTGGGAAGGTTTTAATTTTCCGCATGCTAAAAGTTAAAATTACTAGAACCCTACAGTGGTATCAGTTTCTTCTTTTATTGATATGATTTGGGCATATAAATATTGGTTATATATAAATAATATATATGAATTATTTATTTACATATGATAATTTTAATTTGCATGATAAAGTTAACAACTTTAGGTGAGGGATTATTAAAATTGTTTTAAGTAATAAAGTTCTAAATTTTATTATTAGGTTGATAAAAAAATTTTTCCTGTAGCGAGAAGAATTAGATTCTTTTGGCACTATTACATTTAGATTTGTGATTTTTTGTTAATATTTAACATTTCAATTAGACAATTAATTGATTACCAAATTGGTGAATTTGATAATTTTAGTGTCTAAGGGTTATATATATGAGAATCAATAGTATACCCTAAGTACTAAGGGTATATTGCGTTGTTTGTATCTCGTTGTGAATTTCCATTTCATCAACCCAAGTACCTTTGTGGGGGAAATATCACAAAAGGAAAGTGATCACACGCCTACAACAAGTATCAAGCTTCCTGGTAACGGTTGTCGTTACAAACTTATCATCAAGTTTAATCTTAAGCATTGTTATTGTAATTTTCATTTTGTCATAACAAAGGGACAACACAAATTCCCGATTGTAATTTATATTTGCATTATATATTCCTAATAGTCGGTTAGGTTCTTTGTTATGTTTTAGCTCTGTTTTGTCAAAACGTCCATTTCTTACGTTCGGTCCAAAGCTAGACAAAATAAACCTTGCAAGTCAATGTCCATTAAAACCTATTTAATCCCAATGATGAAATATTTTGAATAGGTAAGAAAGATTATCGCACAATGAAAATTAGATATTTTAAAAGAGAGTTGGGAAAATTTATATGTATGAGCACTCGAACTAAACTGAATTTTTTTTAGTTTTGAGTTTTTATTTAAAAATATATAACACCTCGTGCAATGCATGAAGTTGTTAGTATAAAAATATACATAAATATAAATTTTAAATTAAGGTGCAATTACATGTTATCCGTATAAAATTATTATATCTTTTATAAAATAGATAGAGAATTTTAGAATATATATTCAATGAAAAAAACTTAATTGTTAATATAAGTCTAATTAAAGTTCTCATACTCTGAAGACACATACACCATTAATAACGTTATCATAATGATTGTTCTCATCATAGGGAGTAATCTTGCTACATAAAAGGTGACAAAGAAAGGACTTTCACTAGCAAACTTTCTTAACTGGAATTGCTTACAAAGATCTTTTCAAGAAAATTATTTAGCCTTAAAATAATATTTCTCTTACTTTATCTCATAACTATTTTCATACTTACATTAGACTTAATAAAAATAAGGAGGACTGGTAACAACAATTTTTCTAAGGTGGTCAGGAAGGTTTAGCCTGTTGCGTTCCGAGTACCTTAGCTTCAAATTTAATTCCAAAAGACCTCGCAAAGAACCCGTTATGCTTTCCAGATCAAAATCCCTTATCTTCAAATATCGGAGCCCTACAAATCCATCTGATCCGAAATCAAAGTGTTCTATGGAATCGGTTTTAAGATAAAGGTATTCCAGTTTTTTTAAGGGTTTTAGTGCTGCAATCATGTCTTCTATTAACTCAATTTTTTTATGAGTACTAAACATTTTATTTGTGAAATCTAATGACAAACTACGTAATTCTGTTAGCTTCTTAATCCAGCCTGACAATGGATATCTTCCTAAATCCGTGTCTCTCCCATCGGACACATATAACCAAGACATAGTAAGACACCGGAGTTCAGGCATTGCTTGTAACGCTTTAGAAAATTTTTCCTCATATTTCATATTTACATTCACTATTGCTAACCTTCTTAGCTGTGTTAAGTGTTTTAACTCTTCCAACACGTACTCACATCTGCCACTTATCTGGTCTAATGTTTGTAAAGCAGTCAAGCTTCTTAAAACCCCTTCTGGAATTTGCACCTTCAAACTCACCAGAAGATGTCGCAACTTCTTGAGCATGCTCATTTCTTTTGGAAGTTCACAAGCTCCAGAATAAATATAATCCTTTATTTCCAACGTTTCCAAATTCAAAAGCTTACAAATGGACACTGGAATATTTTTGATATAGTGATGTGTCAAGCTTAAGAACCGAAGGTTACACATACTAGAAACCACTTCAGGGAAATCGCCTTTTTGGTAATAGTGAAGAAGTAGTACTCTTAGTAGACAAATGATTGAAGTCTTTGGAAAATTCGGAAAGGTTTCATTGTTGAAAGACAAGACACTACGAACGATCCAAGAGTTACCCAGAATACTCTTATCCCAATTAAGAAATGTACCAGTATTGATCATATCCAAGTGGAGGTTAGTGTCACCAATATTGTTCATTGAAAGCCTGTGGAATGGTTTATTGAGTATTTCTGAAGACGATGCCTTGGGTAAAACTTCACAAAATTCTAGATCTTCTAACTTTTGCAAAATTATCTCATGAAATACATCATGGACTCTGACAAACTTTTCACGCAATTCCGAAACTATTGTATAAATGCTTGGTATCTCTTTGTAGCCGAGTATAACCAATCCCTTACGGATGAGTTCATTCAACTGATTTTCGGCTATTTCTTCCAGGGTATCATTTTTACCTGTCGGCTTGATAAAACCCTCGGCAACCCATATATGAACTAATGTAAGAAAGCATATATGGGAATCTTCTGGAAACATGCCAAAGTATAAAAAACATTGCTGAAGCTCATACGACAAATCATGATAACTATACAACAATATACTCTTTATCCTTTCATAAGCCGTATTTTTTCTAAACGCGTAGCCCAAATTATCAATAACAGTCTCCCAACTCGACGCAGTATATTCATCATTGCAATTAACAAGAATTCCAGCCACTACCCCAATTAGAAGTGGATTATATTCACATTTTAGTACAATCGTCGGTAGCAAATGACGTACTGCGGGTGGGCATTTACCGTTGTCAGAAGGAAAAGCCTTCTTACAAAACAAAAGTTGAGCATCAGAATCGGACAAGGGATCAACAGGAAAAGTAATGGCACTTAGTTTTTCTTTCCAATGTCCAGGAACATTATCTTTAAGACCACGCCTTGTCATCAATATTCCACTTCCTTTTTCGTTATATGGAAATGCCTTGTTTATACATTCCGAAAACTTGTAATCGTCGCCCCAAACATCATCAAGGACAACGATATAGCTGCACAAATAATCAAAACCGAGTTTACATCAGTGTTTTTAGCTTATAATCTGTTGGTTATATTCACTGTTTTATCTTTGGCCACTGTAAATATATGCTAGCCTTGTATTTTCATCTTAGTTATTTTTATAATGAGTTGTTTTCTTACTTGTATATAAGGTAGCTTGGTACTTTGTACTATTCACTTTTGTAAATACAAACAAAATACTGCAAATACAGAGATTCCTTTTTTTCTCTCTCTAAAAGTTCTTCTTCTTCACAAGTTTTATGTGCTTTAATGGAGGTTAATTCAAACCAAGCTTCATGCATTGACATGGTATCAGCCTAAACACGATCTTTCTTCTTGCTTCCGCCATCTTCTTCGCTATTATTTTTTTTTTTTACGCTATTTTTTCAGTTTTTTCAAGAAACCCTAATTTCTCTCTCCTCCATTTTTACGCCATTTTTCAAGATTCATGGCTACTGATTCTTCCACCATTGATCTTACTCAAAATCCTTCAAGTGTTTACTACCTTCATCCGTCAGACCATGCCGGTTCCAAATTGGTGTCCATTCCTTTCGACGGCACCGGATACAGTGATTGGCGCCGTTCGATGATTATTAGTCTGACCGCTAAGAATAAAATGCCGTTCGTCGATGGTTCTCTTCCTCAGCCATCTTCTGATTCTGTTGATTACAAAGCATGGAACCGTTGTAATAATATGACAATCGGTTGGCTCATTGCTTCCATGGATCGATTAATTGCTAAGAGTATCATGTATTGTGGTACTGCTTCTGAGATTTGGGATGATCTTGAGGAACGTTTTGGTCAGCCTTCTATGGCGCAGCTCTTTTCTCTTCAAGAAGAGCTTTCTAATATCTCTCATCAACCTAATCAACACATTGCTGATTATTTCACGAAGATGAAGACGATTTGGGATGAACTTGATCATGTTAATCCACTTCCGACGTGTTCTTGCCGTGGATGCACTTGTTCTCTGTCCAAGAAGATTTTTCAACTCCAACAAGAACAACGCACTATGCATTTCCTTATGCATCTTCACGCCGATTTCCGACAGGTCCGTACTAACATTCTCATGATGGATCCATTACCTACTGTTGCTCAAGCTTATCGTCTTATTCTTCAAGAACAACGCCATCAGCAACTTGTTCAACAAGCTTCGCCTCTTCCCGATTCCATGGCTTTTGCTTCCAACCGTGGTTCTTTTCAGTCTCGTTCTGCCAAACCTCAAGAACGTCCTCCTACCGCCGGTACTAAACGTCCTTTGCGTTATTTTTGTGACCATTGCAAGATAAGTGGCCACTCTATTGAAAGGTGTTTCAAAATCCATGGTTATCCATCTTCTACTAAGTCTGGGAAAAGGTTTGCTGCTGTTGCTCAAACTACTCATTCTGATGCTCCTGATCATCTTGAGTCTACTGGTCTTACCAAATCTCAGTTTAATCATCTCATCTCATTGATTGGCAAACACACTACTACTCCTGATATTGATGCTGCTAGCCCTACTTCTCCTCCTTTGGCAGGTAAATTCTGTCTTATTTCTAAACTTGACTCTAATGGTTGGATAATTGATAGTGGAGCTTCCGATCACATGTGTCATTCTCTTGAGCATTTTATTTCTCTTAAACCTCACTCTGGCCATAATCATCAAATTACCATCCCCGATGGTCGACGCGTTTGTGTGACTATGGTTGGCGACGTTCAATTACTCGACCATATTATTCTCAAAAATGTTCTTTATGTTCCTAATTTTCATTTTAATCTTGTCTCAGTTCACAAACTTTGTACTGATAATGCTCTCACTTTGTTTTTTACTCCTTCTCATTGTTTGATCCAGGCCCATTCGATGACAAGGCCAATGGTCCTTGGTAGATTCTCTCATGGTTTATATTACACACCTGCATATATTTGTTCTAACAAATCTGCTGCTGTTAGTTCCAATTATAATGCTACACTTGCTGCAAATAATAAGTCATCTGTCGCTCATGATATGGCCAAATTGTGGCATCTCAGACTTGGTCATACTTCCAATAGGACTTTAAAATTGATGTATCCCTCTCTTGATATCAAGACACTTCAGAAATCTATATGTACTATTTGTCCTAAGGCTAGACAACCTAGGCTTGCTTTTTCTTCTAGCACTATTAAGACCACATTTGCTTTTCAATTAATTCATGTGGATGTATGGGGCCCTTACTCTATGAAGACATATAATTCTTGTTCATATTTTCTTACTATAGTGGATGATTTTACCCGTTGTACTTGGATTTTTTTGATGCAATACAAATCTGAATCTGTTTCTCATATTCGTCACTTTCTTGATTATGTCACCACTCAATTTCACACCAAAGTTCAGATTATTAGATCCGATAATGCAAAAGAACTCAGTGAGGGTTCTATTCTTCAACTTTATCATGAACGTGGCATTATTCACCAAAAGAGTTGCGTTGCTACCCCACAACAAAACGGTGTTGTCGAACGCAAACACAAACACCTCCTCGAAACCGCCCGTGCTCTATTTTTTCAGTCGCATGTCCCTTTGCAATTTTGGGGTGATTGCGTTCTCACCGCTTGTTATCTCATTTATCGAATGCCGCTTTCCGTTCTCAATTTTCTTTCTCCATTTGAAAAATTATATGGCTCCGCACCTTCTAATGATCATCTCCGCACTTTTGGATGTTTATGTTACGTTTCTACTCTTAAACAAGGGCGCACGAAATTTCAACCCCGTGCCGATCCTTGTGTTTTCTTAGGCTATCCCTTTGCTCAAAAAGCCTACAAAGTCTTTAATCTCATTACTAATAAGACTTTAATTTCCAGAGACATAGTTTTTCATGAATCTTATTTTCCATTCCAACACAAGTCCCTTTCTACACACTTCCCCATCTACTTACCTACTTTTGACCCATCTTTATCACCTTTTTGTGACACACCCAATATTACTACTTCCCAAGACCCTACACCCACCACCCTACACGTTAACCCTCCCCCTACCACACCTAATAAAGCTTCCACACCTATTACTTCATCACATGCTTCTACTCCACCTAATCAAGACCCCACACCTTTTTCTTCACCAAATAATCCTCCACTTGCATATCCTACTCCTCCTCTTAATACTTCTGATACTCATCTTTCTAATCCTTCCTTACTTGTTGACTTAAGTTCTTATCATCTTCCTTCTACATCCACTACCTCTCTTCCTTCCACATCTTCTGTTCGACATTCTCATAGGGTCTCTAAACCTCCTTCTTATCTTCAAGATTATGTGTGTAATACTTCCAACCATTGGTGTAATCTAGTTTCTTTTGATGCTCTTCCTCTCTCTCACAAATCTCTTGTTGCTACTCATTCTTCTCACAAAGAGCCTAAAACTTATAATGCTGCCATTAAAGATCCTTTATGGACTCAAGCTATGCAATCTGAACTTCATGCTCTTGACATCAATAATACATGGGATCTTGTTCCTTTACCACCAAATAAAAAGCCTATTGGCTGTAAATGGGTCTTCAAAATAAAGCTCAAATCTGATGGCACCATTGAACGTTACAAAGCCCGCTTAGTTGCCAAAGGTTACACTCAGGAATATGGCATTGACTATCAAGAAACATTTTCTCCCGTCATTAAAATGCCTACAATTCGATGTATTTTATCTCTTGCTGCTTCGAACAATTGGTCTCTTTTTCAGCTCGATGTAAACAATGCTTTTTTACATGGTGACCTCCATGAAGAGGTTTATATGGCTCCTCCTCCTGGCCTTCAATGTTCTCCTAATTTGGTATGCCGCCTCAAAAAGTCCCTTTACAGTCTCAAACAAGCATCCCGACAATGGTTTGCTAAACTCAATTTTGAGCTAAAACAGCAAGGTTTCACGCAGTCTCAATATGATCATTCTTTGTTCATTCGTCGTCATGATGGTTATATTACTTTAGCCGCTGTGTATGTTGATGACATTATTCTTACCGGTGATCATCTTCCAACCATTAATGCTCTCAAACAGCACCTTGACAAGGTTTTTAGTATCAAAGATTTGGGCCGTTTACATTTTTTTCTTGGGATCGAAATTGGGTATCTTTCCAATGGTATTACTATGACTCAGCACAAGTTTACTCAAGAATTATTGCGGGATAGTGGTATCACTGTGTTTAAACCTGCCGTCACTCCCTTGCCACTTAATCTCAAATTGCAGCATGATTCGTCTACCCCGTTCTCTGATCCTAAGCTTTATCGTTCACTCGTTGGCAAGCTGAATTTTCTTACTCATACTCGGCCCGATTTGGCCTATACGGTCCAGACATTAAGCCAATATATGCAAAGTCCTTCTGATGCTCATTTCCAAGCTCTGCAGCACACGCTTAATTATGTACATCACACTGCTGGTCAAGGTATTATTCTCAAAGCTGCTGATCGTTTATCTTTACAGGCTTTTTCGGACTCTGATTGGGGCGCCTGTATTGATACTCGTCGTTCCGTCACCGGTTATCTTCTTCTTTTTGGCAACTCACCCATAAGTTGGAAATCTAAGAAACAATCAACTGTGTCTAAATCGTCATCTGAAGCTGAGTACCGTGCCATGTCCTCCGCCGCTTCGGAAATCACTTGGACTGTGCGGTTACTTGAAGAGTTGGGTATTAGTGGTCTACGTCCTGTCACGCTCCATTGTGATAATCAGTCCGCCCTCAATATTGCTCATAATCCTGTTCTCCATGATCGCACTAAACACATCGAGATTGACTGCCACTTTACTCGTGAAAAAGTCATGGAAGGTCTTCTTCAACTCACTTACTTGCCAACTACATCTCAGCTCGCTGATGTGTTTACTAAAATACTTCCTTCGAGTCAGTTTCGTACGTTGCTATCCAAGCTCGGTCTGTTTGAACCACCCCAAGCTTGAGGGGGGATGTTGGTTATATTCACTGTTTTATCTTTGGCCACTGTAAATATATGCTAGCCTTGTATTTTCATCTTAGTTATTTTTATAATGAGTTGTTTTCTTACTTGTATATAAGGTAGCTTGGTACTTTGTACTATTCACTTTTGTAAATACAAACAAAATACTGCAAATACAGAGATTCCTTTTTTTCTCTCTCTAAAAGTTCTTCTTCTTCACAAGTTTTATGTGCTTTAATGGAGGTTAATTCAAACCAAGCTTCATGCATTGACATAATCCTCATAATGTTTAGTTTAAATATTTAAGAAAAAATAAAAGTCAAACTAAATATTTGAAAAGGGATGAAGGATAGAGATGAAGAAAAAGGAAAAATAAAAGTCAAACTAAATATTCCACCAAAGTCAAATTATTTTTTATTTTTCATAACAATAATATTAGTGTTCTATTGTATCAACATTTTTTTTACTTTGAATTTTATTTCTTGATAAATAATTACTCCATATACAAGCATGATCTTGGTTGGGTTTAGATGGTTCCTAATTAATAAATTAGCTAATGTCTCGCATTATTAATGGAAATAGTAAACTATCAAATCAAATAAATTAAATAACTAATTAATTGGAAACATTCCAAAATGGCAAAGTTACTAATTTTGTGGAAAGTGTTTTTCACGAACCACGAAAAAGCTCGCGGGTCGTGACTTTTGTCACTGGTCGCGAAGTTTTCACTCGTCGCAACTTTTGCGCTAGATTTTGCAATGTTTGTTTAGTTATGATTGAACTACCTACGATTAATATGCTTATATTAACTAAAGTGGGCGGTGACGAACTAGCGACGAGATAAATAGACGCCAAAATCTAGCGACCTTATGTATATATGTGTATATATATATATATATATATATATATATATATATATATATATATATATATATATATATATATATATATATATATATATATATATATATATATATATATATATATATATATATATATATATATATATATATATATATATATATATATATATATATATATATATATATATATATATATATATATATATATATATATATATATATATATATATATATATATATATATATATATATATATATCTATATATATATATATATATATATATATATATATATATATATATATATATATATATATATATATATATATATATATATATATATATATATATATATATATATATGTGTGTGTGTGGTGTGTGTGTGTGTGTGTGTAAGTGTGTATATATATATATATATATATATATATATATATATATATATATATATATATATATATATATATATGATGAATTATACGATGAAGAAGATATAATAGTCATTGACAAAAGCTTAGTCGGCTTTGGGTGGAGCTAAAGTTGAAGACGAGTCGTCTTCATGGAGTTGGTCTGTGGGGTGAGACAAAAGAAACGTCGAATCGGCAACCTTGGGGTTCCTAGCCTCACCCGAGTCGACTTTATATGCTGGTGAAGTGATGATTTTGGCATGGGGGTTCAATGCCATAGCCGAGTCGGCTTTTTTCGGATGCTGTTTCAGTTTCTTTTCTTCACACTTTTTTTTACGGTTACCATGCTTGGGGGCCGATTACTTAGTGCATTTTTTGTCTTAATCTTTTCTATTTTGGGACATCATATAAATACCCATATTAGGGTTAGGGCATAATCATTTATAATAGTTGAGAGCCATTTTCTTTGTGTTTGTAAGGTTGATTCATCTTGTAAATCTTTGCGGTTCATAGTGAAATTATTCGTTCTCGGTGTTGTTGGATGTAGCTATCACATTGATATGAACCATGTTAAATTTCTTGTGTCTTTTGTTATTGTTTGTTTTATATTTCTTGTTTTTTTTTCATTACTGTTCATCAATCTTGCTTCCGCTGTCGCACAACAATTGGTATCAAGAGCTCAGGTTTAAATCCTTTGATAGTTTTTTGTGTGAACCAATGCTTGGAAATTCTACAATAATAATAGAGAAGTTTACCGAGAAGAATAGCTTTGGGCTATGGAAAATTAGGATGAAGGCTTTGTTAAAACTACAGCAAATCTGGCATCCGTTGGCCCCAAAGAGTACTACGACGGGGTTGGAAAATGAACCTTTTGACGGGCAATTAGTAGTAATGGAGGTAAAGACTTATTCTACCATTTTGTTGAGTTTAGATGATCATATCATCACGGAGGTCGCTTATCAGGCTATAGTGTGGTAGAAATTGGAGTCATTGTATATGATTAATTCGCTAACCAGCAAGCTATTGCTGAAGCAGTGGTTGTTCAACCTCCGAATGCAGTCAGGTACTCCCTTACAGGAACATCTAGACAAACTTAACTCTATTTTGCTGGATTTACGTAATTTAAATGTTAAAATAGATGATGGGGATGGTGCGTTGATTTTACTTGTGTCTTTGCCTCCTAGCTATGTGAATTTTGTTGAGACTTTTGTTTTTGGATGGGACTCGTTGACCTTAGAAGAAGTGAAGGCAACAATTCATACTAGGGAACTTTTTAGAAAATTATAAGTGATAATAGGGAAAGTGGCAGTGGGTTGATTGTTAAGTTTGGGAAATCGAAAAAGAAAAGGGGTTTAACAAGGGCAACAATACTGGATCTGGTGCTGGAAACGACAATGATGGATCTAGTAAGACTGCCAAAAAGACCTGTTATTACTGTAAAGAACCGGGTCACTTTAGGTCTTATTGTCAAGTGAGGAAAGGGAAGGTCCCAAGCTGCTGTAGTTGAGGAGAAACTGAAAGAGAATTATAATTCGGAGGAAGACTTGGCACTAGTGAGTTCAACTAAGTATGGAAATCTTTCGGATGGTTGGTTTCTAGATTCAGGGTGTTCGTTCTAATGAGTCCTCGTCGAGACTGCTCCTCGTCGAGACTACTTTGACATGTATGAGTCTTGCAATGGGGGTATGGTTATTCTAGGTAACAATGCACCATGTAAGATTACAGGTATAGGTTCTATGAGATTGAAGACTAGTGATGGCAAAAGTTGACTTTGAATGATGTGCGGCATGTTCCTGCTTTGGGGAAAATCTGATTTAATTGAGTACCTTGGATGATTTAGGGTACAATAAGGTGTTTTCGGATGGGAGTTTATCCATCTAGGGTTGAAGGTATAGGAGGTTTCCGCTATTTTGTTTCATTTGTTGATGATAAGTCCAGATACACTTGGCTTAGGTTGCTTAAGTCAAAAGATGAGGCCTTCAAAGCTTTTAAGAAATGGAAAGCTTTGGTGGGAATCGACAGAGTAGGAAGATTAAAAAGCTACGAATAGGCAATGGGCTAGAATGTTGTAAAGATGAGTTTAATCAGTTCTGTGCAGATGAGGGTATTGGTCGACATCATACCTTCAGGATGACACCGCAGTAGAACGGTGTTGTAGAACGGGTTAATCAAACACTTCTTGAGAGAGTTCGATGCATGCTTTCTGATGCAAGGTTAGAGCGAAGGAACTGGAGTGAAGTTGTGATCACAACTTGTTATATCATTAATAGGGGTCTTCATTCGGTAGTTGACATCGAAATCCTGTTTGAGATAGAGTGGTAAGTTGTCTAGTTTCTCTAATTTGAAGAATTTTTGTTGTGTTGCTTATTATCATGTTATTGAGGGTAAGTTGGATCCACGGGCTAAGGTGGGGGTGTTTTGTTGGGTATGGTGATGGTGTGAAGGGGTTAAGGATCTATTCACCTCTAGAGGGTCGGGTCATTCTTAGTAGGGATTTACTTTCAATGAAAGCATCATGTATTCCAAAAAGATCTCTAAGTCCTCTGATTTGGGAAAGGAAGGGGATAATATACTACAGACAGATAGGGTACTTGAGGTACATCAGTCATCCATTGTTGATTTACCTCGAGTGCAGTTTGTTGATGATGATGCCGAGGTTCCAGTGTTGGGTACTCCTAAGCCTGAGGTTGTTCCATCTTCACCTAACTCTAGGGTGGAGGTGGAGCAGTCTAATCAGGGGTAATTTAGTCAGTCTAACACCATTCTTGAGTGACCTAAATGTTTTATTAAGAAACTTGTTAGGTTGATTGAAGAGATGAAAAGAAGGAATTGTTGTGTTGATAGTTTGACAGGTTATGCATTAAATGTAGCTGATGATGTAGAGTTATATGAACCTGCCATATACAAACAAGCAATCAATTGTAGTGAGTCAGCACAATGGCTTGCTGCGATAAGTGAAGAGATGCAATCTTTTTACAAGAACAGAGTGTTGGAGCTTGTGAAGGTACCGGAGGGGAGAAAACTTGTAGGGTGCAAATGGATCTTTAAGATGAATGAAAGGACATTTGAGTCTGAGAAAGTTCTTTTTTTAAAGCAAGGCTAGTTACTAAGGGGTTCAGTCAGGTAGAAGGGGTTGACTTTGTGGAGATATTCTCACCAGTGGTTCAACATACTTCTATTCGTGTGTTATTGTCAATTGTAGCACATTATGATCGTAAGATGGAGCAGCTGGATGTGAAAACGACTTTCCTTCATGGTGTTTTGGAGGAGGAGATTTTGATGAAGCAGCCCAAGGGATGATGGAGCAGCTGGATGTGAAAACGGCTTTCCTTCATGCTAAAGTCTTTGTATGGACTTAGGCAATCCCCTCACCAGTGGTACAAGAGGTTTAATTCTTTTATGTTTTCGCATGGTTCTGATAGGAATTCATGTAATTGTTGTGTGTATCATAGTAAGCTAGATGATGGTTCCATGGTTTATTTGTTGTTATATGTTGCTAACATGCTTGGTGCCAAAAATTAATGTTGCTAGACTTAAGGAGTTGCTTAGCTCGAAATTTAACATGAAATATTTAGGTCTAGCTAAGAAGATTTTGGGCATGAAGATCTATAGGGATCGGGCTAAGGGTAAGCTTTTTTTGACTCATAAAAGTTACATTGAAAATATTTTGTCTCGTTTTGGGATGTAAAAATCGAAGCCTATAAGTACACGAACATCTATGAGCTGTGAACTATCTTTGTCTATGTCACCTCAAACTGAGAAAGAGTTGGCGTATATGTCTAGCGTCCGTTATGCCAACACGGTTGGTTGTTTGATGTATGCTATGGTCTGTACTAGGCCGGATATTGCGCATGTTGTTAGTGTTGTGGATAGGTTTATGGCTCGACCTAGGAGAGAGCACTAGCAGGGGGTGAAAATGATTTTTCGCTATTTGAGAGGGACATCTAATATTGGTCTTGTGTATGGGAATGAAAAAGAGTGTTTGGTAACTGGGTATAGTTATTCTGATTATATAACTGATGTGGATACTAGGCGGTCTGTGACCGGTTATGTGTTTAACTTGGGTAATTCTGTGGTTAGTTGGAAGTCTGCATTGTAGTCTTTAGTTATGTTATCTACTACTGATGCGGAGTAAATGACTTTAACTTCTGCGAAAAAGGAGTGTATTTGGCTCAAAGGCCTTGTGGGTGAACTGGGTATTGCACAGGATTTTGCTACGGTGTATTGTGATAGTTTAAGTGTCATTTTCCTAGCTAAAGATTAAGTGCACCATGATCGGACCAAGCACAATTATGTCAGGTATCATTTCTTGCGTACTGATAAGAGGGTGAAGGTAAAGAAGATCGGGACCACTGACAACCCAACTGATTTTTTTACTAAGTCTGTTCCGTTTAGTAAGTTTAAAAATTGATTAGACTTGATAAATAATGATTATTATGTGATGTAACTTGGCCTTTATGGCGCGGTGTTGGGGAGTTCTTGTTGTAGGAATGTTGGCCTCGAGGTTGAACTTGCCCGGAACTTGTGATGTAGGTGGAGCATTATGAGTTAGTTTTACTTGTTTGTATGTTTTGGATGAGTCTTGGTTGAAGATTTGTCAGATGAGTCTTGGTTGGAGGCTTATCGGGGATGTATAGCTTATGCATGAGCATCGGGTTTTGACTTGAGATATGTTCACTATGTGTTAATGAGATCGTTTGCTAAATACGAGTTCTCCTCAAGGTGGAAATTGTTGATAATGGTGATTCGAACTTGAGTATTATCAATGGGTTGATGATGAATCATGAGATGAATTTTCTAAAATATAATTTTAAAAAGGGAAATTCCACGTGGTAACCCTGAGGTTTTGGGTTTTTCACGTGGTAACCAAAACTTTTAAAAAATCCACATGGTAACCCTGAGGTTTACCAAATTGTTCCACCATGACCTTTTTGCACATAAAATATTAGCAAAACGTTAAGAAACATTAATTTCGAAGCTTTAAGGCTGTTGTACGCCTATATGCGACTCACCATTTTAAATGCCATCAGTCTCAACCATTTTCCCCAAAATATAAACCCAAACTCTACCATCTTTGGATTTGGGGAAAAAATATGATTTGGATGAAAAATGGTAGATTTTAGGGTTATATTTTGGGGGAAAAGGTTCAAATTGATGGCATTTCAAATGTTGAGTCGCATAAATATGCATACAACAGCTAAAATGCTTCCAAATTAACGGTTATTAACGTTTTTATGTGCAAAAAGATCATGATGAAACATTTACGTAAACCTCAGGGTTACCGCGTGGATTTTTTAAAAGCTTTGGTTACCACGTGGAAAACCCAAAACCTCAGGGTTACCATGTGGAATTTCTCTTTTAAAAACTAATGCAAGGATAATCCTAATTAAATTTGTCGAATAAATAACTTTTTTAAAATAAAAATCAAATGCTTATTTTTTAAAAACTATTTATCGGTTTCATAACCTTTTTTATGTAGTTAAATAAATCAAATTCGAGGTTAGATATAAAAAATTATATAAATACTTTACATAATTTAGCTTCAACGCAAAAAAATTAATCAATCTATTTCTTTTTGTTTGTCCACTCTAAATTTTTTCACTTTAGGAGAGAGAAATTAAATTGGACTTTTGAAATGTATATTGAATGCAAAATATATTCATGTGGGATCTTGTTAGATTTATCTTGATATAAAGAATTTTAATATATATTTTTTACAATTTTTTATGATATGTTCTAAGAGATATCGAAGCTCAAAATTTACTTTGAAATGACTGAAAAAGTTAAAATGGACAAACAAGAAGAAATAGATGGAGTAATTTTAAATTTGGTAAATAATATTGTCATATAATTAAATATTATCTACTAATATAATTCCATTTATTATAGAGCATGTAATGAAAAGTACCTCTGTTTGGACGTTTGTAAATGTTTCCTTATTTTGTCCTCTATTGTATTTAAGTTTGGATCATTAGATGCATTAAGCTGGTCAAAAATGGCCTTGAGTATATGGTTTAGGTCATAAGTTTGGGAGACAGTTACAAAAGCACGTAATTGGAAGTAGCTTGTCACTTCAGAATCCTCGTACACTTTCTCAACAAGAGTGGTCTTCCCTACTCCAGCTTCACCCGTCACAACTATACATTGTCTTTCTTTTCTCTCTTTCAGCATCATAATTAGCTTTTTCGTATTAGACTGCAAACCAACAAGTTTGTAGTCTTCCTCTGGCTTGGGCAGACTTTGATGTTGTTGTCTGGATTTATGTTCCACTGCACCTGAATGCATGATCGATCAAGAGATTTGGGTTGATCATACATTATAATTAGTTTTTCCAGCATTTTCAAATAATTTTAATTTACAACAGGTTTATTTTAATGATTAATTATAAATCAAAACAAAAGAAAACACTGAATTTGAAACCAACTATCAAATTCCACGAAAGTTTTTTTAATATAGAAATAGAAGCATTAATAAGGAATTGGGTCAAAACAAAAAAGTTAAAAAGTTAAGGAATTGGGTCGAACCTTTTTATTATTTTCCAATATTAATTTCACCTATTGATTGATTAACCCCTAATTAATTCCAATTTTAAGAAATATTTGCGTGGAGTAAACTTAACTAACCAAATAACCTGCTATTATAGGTAATTGAAAACATAATTTCTCCCTTTGATATTTTGATATAGGAATTTTTGGTAGCTAACACGTTGCACAAACAATGAGTGTGGATTGAAAACATAATTTCTCCCTTCATTAGTTATACCCAAATTCTTGCTATAAACCGTCTATAGCATAAAGAGGTAAATATAGGTCAACTCATTTTGCAAAATAAATAACTGATTAGTCATCAGCCTTATTTTTAAATTTAAAATCATTGGGTTGGGCTGTTGGGAGAGTCGTCTTTGCCATAGACGGTCTCTCAGAAAACCTTCTGTTAGTTATATTTTCTAATTTGAATTGTTTAAAAATTTTATTTATATTTCTTCTTTCGAATATGGACTACACCTTACCTATCATTAAATACATATTCAGCCAGTCATTTGACTTTTCTCTTTCTCTCTCGGAAACTAAATTATTCATAACATTATCACAAACAAAAAAAACTTACCAGTCTAAAAAAATTAATAAAATACAAATTAAGTTCCTCCTTCCATTCTTTACAGTTGGTTACATTTGCCATTTTTTGTTGTTCCATTTGTGATAAGTGTAATTATTTGCACTTATCCGTGCTATTTTTACGCTCCTTGAATGAAGTTATAATGGGATTTTTTATCTATAGTTGTGAATTGTTATAATTTTATCTCATGTGCTTAATTTTGTATTTCTATGATAATTGAAGCTTTTGCTAGGCTATGGGGTTGATAAGAGGGTGAAGGCTTGGAGAAATAGCCAAAGACCGTACCCCTTAAATAAGTGAAGAGATCGTTGCTTGCTTGAAGATGTTTACAATGAAGATGGGCAAGAGAGAAAAGAGTATAAAAGTGATTAACAACAAAAGTTTTGAGGTGAAATTTGATACATGCTCACTCTTTTGACCATAACTTTTGATAGAGAGAACACATTAATGCAAGGTTTGCGACATTGAAAAGTCCACTTCAAGATCTTTCAAACGGTATATTATATGTCAATATCCTACAACCGAGCAGGAAATAGCGGCTATTCAAAGTTCGCCAGTCAAACCCAATGCATTGACTCATTGCTCCTATGCGACGACTCGTTGCTTCTATGCGACGACTCTTCGCTCCTATGTAACGACTCGTCGCTTCTTCTCTGAACTCTCTTTTCTACGCAGAGCATATGCAATAACTCGTTACACCCGATGTGGCGAGTCGTCACTTTTCGTCTGATGAAATTTAAACGGTTTTTCTCCTAATTTTTGAAATCATTATCTAAGTGGAGGTTACCCTAGTTTAGAAATTCAATTTTCTTTTCTACAAAATCCTTAGAGTTCCTTTGTATTTCATACATTTAGTTTGAAGCTTTCCTTTAAGAATTTCTATATTGTAATCTGGAATTTTATTTGCATTTTACTTTTCTTTCTTCATCTCCATTGTGAAGTTATGTTTTTTAATATTCAAGTTTTTAAATTATGTCTTATTTCATATTTTATCATAGTTTATTTGTCATAGAAATATCTATAGCCATGATTAGCGAGTAGTTTTGTATGCTAGGATATTGGATTTGAACCCTAATAAGTACTTCATGTGATTGCTAAATGAGGATTGGTGATTGTAATATTGAATTGATTTGATTAAATTGATATATATATGATCATTCAAGTTAAAGTCTTTTAATATCTCTTAATACTAAAATCACAAAAGTTGAGGGATGAGAATATTATTAGTCTCGAATGATAAAGCAAGTTAATATGTCTTCTTAGTCAAAATCACGAAAGTTGAGATTGAGTAGTATGTTATCTTGTGATGTTAATCGATCAAAATACGAAAGTTGAGATTGAGAGAACTCATTTAATTTGATATAATTTGGTTGTCATCCCGAAAACGAGTGATTAAGTTAGATCGGTGAATCAATTCAACGGAATCAATTGCAATCTTTGTCAAAAAATCGCATGCTATTAGTGGCGAATTCCTATATCCTAGTCCTTTTATTATCTTGATATCATCATATTTCTTTAAGTGTTTTCACATAGTTTATAGAATCAACCAAAAAAAATCTTTTGTTCCTAAAGTGATTAATTGAACGACTCTTGTATTAATCTTGCCTCCCTGTAATCCGACCCGTAATTGTGCTACGACACCCGTACACTTGCGGTATTAAAATAAAACCCTAACAATTTGTAATTCTCATAAAAAATCTTTATATTTTTAAGGAAAAAGTGTCAAAAGTACCTAATAAATTTTTTTTTCAAAAAAGTACCTAATAAAAAAAAATTTCCAAAAAATACCTAAAAAAAAATTATTTTTTCAAAAGAGTACCAACTAACGGCTGGGGTTAACTTTTTCCGTTATCTTTTTTTTGCCAATTTTTAAAAAAGCACCTAATAAAAAGTTTCTTTTCAAAAAAGTATCATGAACACAACATAATTATCCAATACAAACATAACATAATATATAACTTTAAGAACATCATCCATAAAAAAGTTCACACATCAACCAATACAAACACAGCATAAGAACATCATCCAACACAAACCTAGATCAAGGAACGGTTGATATTAAGTTGACCGTTTATTAAAAAGTGTCAAAATGTACCTGATAAATTTTTTTTTAATAAACGGTCAACTTAACACTAACTGTTACTTGCTCTAGGTTTGTGTTGGATGATGTGTGATGATGTTCTTAGAGTTATATATTATGTTGTGTTTGTATTGGATAATTATGTTGTGTTCTTGGTACTTTTTTGAAAAAAAATTTTTATTAGGTACTTTTTTGAAAAGAAAATTTTTATTAGGTATTTTTTAAAAAAGGGGTAAAAAAAGATAACGGAAAAGTTAACGCTAGCCGTTAGTTGGTAGTCTTTTGAAAAAATAAATTTTTGTTAGATATTTTTTGGAAAAAATTTTTTATTAGGTACTTTTTGACACATTTTCCTATTTTTAATACAAATTTTGGACAAAATTAACATTGTCCATCTTTACTTTAAAATTTCAATAATGCTTATAATTCTCACAAATCTGTCACTAAATTCATTTTAATATTTTTATAGTATTTATGGTTTACAAACCACACATATTTTTCCATTAATTTATAACAATATTTTTTAATAGCAGTGGTCGTTATATTATTGGAACAATTACCAACTAGAACTTTGAATTTTAATCATTTTAGAATAAACAACCTTGAAGTTTTTTATACATACAACAACCTTGAAGTTTCTTAATATGCCGTGACTTTCATGTTTTGATTAAACCATACTCCCTCCGAATCATTTTAGATGTGTCATTTTCTTATTTGGCAAAATCATATCAATTGTCTCAATTCCTTTTTTGTCTATCTTTTTTTACCTAAATAGTAAATACCCACACTTTTCCAATTCCCAATACCCAACTACCACTTTTACAATTAATTTAATCAATTATAATACCCAACTACCACCTTTTTAATGAACCCCACACTACCCTTAATAACCGTGAAAACCCAAATGGAACATCTAAAATGATTCGGATGGAGTATAATTTTTAACCTTAGGATAATACAAAATAATTTAATTTAATTATTTATTTAATTTAATTAATTAAATCATTTCCGATAACCATTATACATCTCTAAATTCCAACACATAAAAGGTATATAAGTAGATATTAAAAATTGGATAAGGTGAGAGAAAAAGGTACCGAGATAGTGAGAAAGGAGAAATTGTACTGAAATTGAAAGATGAGTTAATTTGTTAGATTTTGGAGTTAAGAAACTGAAAAAGGAAATAAGAGTTATGAATTGAGAGTATAATTGCCAACTCTACAAGGTATTCCTTTATAGTCATGACTAGAATATAAATACCACTACTTGCAGATTTCAGTGTCCCATTTTTGGTTTTGAATTCCAAATTTCAATGTTTCATTTTTGGGTTCGTATTTAGTGGAATGTTTGGTAATACTAGAAGTAGAGATAGGTTGTTAGTAAGAGAAGAAAGAAGGAGCTTTTAAATGGAGTTGTTAGTAAAGGAGAGGTTCAAATGGTGGTGGTAGTGGTTAAAGTCGGAGAATATTGGTGATTGGGGACGGTTAGAGAGAGATTGGACAAAAAAGGTTTAATTGGGGCTAATTGGGTAAATTAGGTTAGATTAATGAATTTAATGAGTAAAAGTTAAAGGTCATTTACCTTGCTCAATTGTCATTTAGCAGGTCACCAGGTTAACTAATTTGAAGATTGTTGTTTGTAAAAAAAGTTCGAGGCTATTTATTCTAAAATGACTAAATTTCAAGGCTGTAGTTGATAATTGAACATAGTAAATTTATTTTTGAATAAAATAATTTATCCACCATTTAAAAATAACTAATTTTCTTAATTCTTATACTCCCTCTATTTCTTTTAGTTTCCACTTTAGAATCATTTCATTGCTTGGACATAATTTTTTCCAAACTGTTCTCGTACTCATTGTACTCTATGTTTAAGTAATCTAAGTTTAGCATAGAATTAACCAATAGAAAGTGAGATTACCATATTTATGATGATTAGCATATCTTTATTTAGTTTTCTCGTTTATGATGATTATCATATTAAAGGAACGAAAGGAATAAATATTGTTTGTGGAAATATTATAACTTTGAGACGAAGAGTGTTACCTGCAGCTGCAGGTTGATAAGAATCACCATTTTCCAACTCTACCAACTCATGATTTAGTTTTGCCACAGAGAAAGCTATGCTGATCTTCCTTATAGGATTGAGCAAGTTTAGTTTAAGCACCCAAAACATTTTTAAAATAAAAACCCAACAACACCACCTATTTCTAATATAAAAAGGAAGCTCCTGCCCCTGCAACAGTTGGTACCGATCATAAACAGCCTCAAAGTTGTATATGATATCCACCAATTTTTCTACACTCTTTTTTGCCTTTTCTTTTTCTTCATTATCATCTTGTTTATCCGCACGAAAATCAGCATTCTTTAGCTTATTATGTAAAGAATTAATCTTGACTTTAATCCTCTCTAATTCAATAAAAAGACCACGTCTGAATAAAATCAGAAAAGTTACCTTGGCCAGACTAAATAACAACGCTTTTGTTTCATCCCACCATCCCACAAAAGCTTCCTTCACCTTAGTAAATAACCACTTGAATGTGTTTACACAACAATCCTGAAAACACTTTTGAACAAGCATATAAAGTAGACCAAATAAAAAGACAAACATAGAGGCTATACCAGTAATCTGTGAGTTCTCGGATAGGAATTCTAGAATGCTCTCCAATATGTTTGATTCTGATGCATTCTTAATCCCTAATGCTATTAATTCTGTCGAATTAAAAATGGATAGAAGATACTCTACCATGTTTAGAATTTACAACAAAAGTTCAATATAATTGTGAATTGTGAATTGAGATTTTGGTTTGGAATCCTCTTTTCATCGCGGTTGGCTTTATAGGGTTTAGAGACCGTATATTGCGCGCATCTCTTTTTCCTCCCTCATTGCAGGAATGGGTATAATTTATCCGTATCTTATAATAAAAATAAAACCCATTCAGATCCTACCTTGTACGGAATACTAGGAGCGTCTTTTTACCTTTACCTTATTACTTACTAAGAGACTGTCTCTTTTATATTGACGTTTTTCAGAGTCAATCCATAAAGAGTCTACTTATTGTATTTTTAATGTCCACTTTTATTATTTTTACCTACCTTTTTATTGTATCTGTATCTTAAATATTTAGATATAATTAAGAAAATGGGCTTGGGCAACCCAAAAAATAAAAGAGGAGAAAAAGTAGTCCACTCATAAATCTAAAGAAAATTCACTACTAAAACCAATTGGTGATAATATAGGAGTTACTTCTTGAGTTTATAAAGTGATGCATAATCTTCTTTTTCTCTGATGCGAGACAACTCACAAGTGGGTAACACATGGGCACTTCAACAATAAGGTTTTTCAAAATCGAACACTGCATCGACCCATATTCAAAAATCCGAATATTCAATTTTTCGAGTATGTGAGAATTACTATCCGGTTCTGGACCGAAAATTCGGATAATCACTTTAATCTGGATCGGATACCGGATATCCGATAGTTTACAATTTCAAATAAATCTTGTTTTATAAACTTACAATACAAATTATTTTGGAAATAAGTTTGGATTTCAAAAGTCTAAATTAACTAACAATAAATTAGTTATACAATTTAGTTATAATTGAGAATCGTACATATTAGTAAATTTAACAACCAAAATAAAAAAAATTATGAAATAATATTTATATATTTTAAGAATTTTTTAAAAATAAAAAAGTAGAACCGGATATGGATACCCGATTTGCCAGTACTTTGACCTGGATCCGGATCAGGATCCGGTATAAAATCGAATACATGTTTTGAAGTATCCGATTTTCAAAAGCCGTATAATTTATCGGTTTTAAAAAGCGGATACCGAATATTTCTAATCGGATAATATAGATCTAATAATTTTGAACATCCCTTACAATATCTTTAATGTCAAATAAGCGACTTACTCTGCATTTTTCTTTATGAGCCGTCTTAATTAGATATGGTATCTCAAAAAATTTCCTAACAATTTGAGTATACCTTATTGGTTGATTATTTAATGACTGATCAAAGTCTTCCACTATACTATTATTTATTAATTCTTTGTTTAGTGGAGAATTAAGAGTGTCCCACGGCGTGCACTGGACTTTTGCTAGCATTATTTTGAATTTTTTTAGTAATACCTAATTTATTAATAAATAGTCATACGATATTTATATAAGAAATAAAAATTAATAAGTACATAACAACTTTAACTAAATAAATTCAAAATTAACAAAACTACGATCGTTGTGTATCAGATTTGACAATTCTAAATATACTCTTTCACATCGTTGTTTGACACGTTTCAATCTGCTGTAGTATAGAGATAATTAAAATTGAATTTGATGTAGTTGATGGTAATTGCAATTTTGGTGTTTGCTGCATCATCGCATTAATCTCTACCAACAAATCAACTAAGGACCAATATCAACCCGATGAATGGGTAGAACAATTCTTCTGCGAGGAGAGGACAAATAATTATTTTAATCATATTCAAAAAGTTTAAAAGGGGGAAATTAGGAGCTTACCATCAACCAAAATGTTGATGATAACCCCAAACCAACTGTAGATATTAGAGTTTTTCTAGAGAGAATATAGAAAAGGAAAAGAGAGAGAAGTTTGCAAGGAGCATATATTACAGCAGAATCTAGCATTCTTTTGACTTGGGTTGGTTTATGTTGATAGACAGTTAGTCTCTTTAGACATCATCTTTTTAAGAGACATTTCTTAAGCCCGGCTTGTTAAAAGATTAATGCCTATTTAATTACGATATTTTTAATGCCTATTTACATTATCTTTGACGCTACTTACTGTATTCTTAATGCATACTTTTAATATCTTGAATGTCACTCGCATCATTCTTAATACATACTTATAATATTTTTAAAAATATATAATGGACTGGCCAAATTAGAGATGGCCTCTCACAAGAATTTCGAAAAATATATAATGGGCTAACCGAATTAGAGATGGTCTTTAAAAAAGATTGTCTCTCACAAGAATTTGTGATGTTGGGACATTTTTCCACAAAAATAGTATCACTACAACAAATTTAGCCATTTTCGACATTGGATTTAGTAGCATTAAAAAAATGCCACTAATTCATATTTTAGGTGTAACAATTATTGGTTTACCATAAAGTGATTTAGCGACAATTAATTTGGTCTTTAGTGGCATATGTCAATTGTCACGATAGTCTATAGTGACATTTGTGAGAAATGTCACTAGATCTTATGTCGCTAAAAGCTTAGGTGTGGCTTTTTAATATGCCACTAAAGGCTCTAATAAATGTCACTAAATCCTTTATACACTATAAGAAATTTGAAATAGCGACATTAAAATTAAATGTCGCGAAATATATATCTCACTTAAAGCAAATTATGTTGTAGTGTATATACCTTAAATTTAACGGAATAGTTTTTTTTTTCAAGAGTTGAGTGATATTTTGAGGAAAAAATTATAAAATTGCTACTACTCGTCTTTTGCACTAATTGGCACTCACTATATAGAATATCCCAAAATAAATTCTGAAATAAGACGATTTTCTGATGAGAATATTTGTAATGACATTGTGTTTACTATGGTTAATTTTTAAGAGTAACTGACTTAGAAGCTGTATTATAGGACTTAGTGTTAATGTAACATTCAGAATTTTAGAATAAGTTTATAACTTACTTTACCAAAAAATGATAGCTCGTAATAAAAATAAGTTACTTCAAACTAAATATATTATTTACAAAAGAATTAGTAGAAAGTTTAAATTATTTCATTTAGTTAAAAAATTAAATAAAAATTTATTCCATTTATACATTTGGTAATTTGGACCCACGCACCTACGATAATAAAATATTCTTATTTGCGTAAATTATGGTACAAAGTAAAAAGTATGACTGAATAGGTTTACAAGGACAATAATTCTTAATATTAAAAGCAAAATATAAAAAAGTGGTAACTTTTAGCATTTATTAGCTCACATGCATTAATCCTGATTAACTTTATGAATAATTATGCTAGAAACCCATCATGTTCTATTCTCTTTAACAACCCATTACAATTTTTATTATTAGTCAATAAAAAAAGACCTTTATTTCGTATTTTCTAACATAAAAAAAAAAACAAAAACCTTTCATTGGTTTGGTATCATCTTTTCCTCATACTGGCTATATATAGGGTCCACATAATGTTCTATATGAAAAATTATTGTGAATATACAATTTTTTTGAATTTTTCTATAATAGAATTAATTTTTGATTAACCATAAATATCATCAACTTAGGGCTGAGGTTTTTTCTTTCAATAATACCAACTTTAGCTTATGAATTAATTTATTAATTTTTTGTTATATGTGATCAATTTAAAATTATTGTATGTGATCAGTTTGAATACTTTAAAGCATAAATGAGGTCTCGGATACGAATTCCATAATGCTCTTAAATATGTTTGATTCTGATGCATTCTTAATCCCTAATGCTATTAATTCTGTCGAATTAAAAATGGATAGCACATACTCTACCATGTTTAGAAGAATTTACAACAAAAGTTAAAGATAATTGTGAATTCAGAATTGAGATTTTGGTTTGGTATCCTCTTTTCATCGTTGTTGACTTTATAGGGTTTAGCGACCGTAAACTGCGTCCAACTCTCTTTTCTCCCTTCTTGTAAGAACGAGTATGAGTTGTCCACATTTTATAAGAAAAAGAAACCCCCTTTCATATCTTGCCTTGTGCGGCATACCGATACCGTCCTTTACTTTTACCTTACGTTTTTCAGACTCAATCTATTTAAACTTATTAAGAGTCTACTTATTGTATTTTTAATGTCCACTTTCATTACTTTTACATACCCATTTATTGTATAGGTGTTTCAAAATCGGATACTGGATCGACTCATATTCAAAAATCCGATTATCTGATTTTTCGAATATGTGAGAATTACTATCCGGTTCTGGTCCGGAAAATCGGATATTCGATTTAATTTGGATCGAATATCGGATATCCAGTAGTTTACTATTACAAAAATATCTAATTTTGTAAACTTACAATACAAATCATTTTGGAAATAAGTTTGGATTTTCAAAAGTCTAAATTAATTAACAATAAATTATTTATAAAATTTAGTTATAATTGAGAATTGTACATATTAGTAAATTTAACAACCAAAATAAAAAAATTTATGAAAAAACATTTATATATTTAAAAAAAATTTAAAAATAAAAAAAGTAGAATCGGATATGGTTACCCTGTTTTGCCAATACTTTGACCTGGATCGGGTATAAAATTGAATATCCGTTTTAAAGTATTCAATTTTCAAAAGCCTGATAATTTATCTGTTTTAAAAAGCGGATACCGAATATTCCTAATCGAATAATATGGATCTAATAATTTTGAACACTTCTTACAATATCTTTAATGTTAAATAAGTGACTTACTCTGCATTTTTCTTTATGAGCGATCTTAATCAGATATGGTATCTCAAAAATTTCCTAACAATTTGAGTATACCTTATTGGTTGATTATTTAATGACTGATCAAAGTCTTCCACTATACTATTATTTATTAATTCTTTGCTTAGTGGAAGAGTGTCCCACGGCGTGCACTGGACTTTTGCTATCATTATAGGACTTCATGTTTATGGAAATTCCTACTACTCGTCTCCTTGACTAATTGATTGGCGCTTACCGTATAAGAATATTCCTAAAATAAATTTTGAAATAAGACGATTTTCTGATGAGAATATTTGTAATGACATTGTGTTTACTATGGTTAATTTTTAAGAGTAACTGATTTAGAAGCTGTATTATAGGAGTTAATGTTAATGTAGCACTCAGAATTTTGGAATAAGTTTATGATTTACTACACCCAAAAATAATACTCCCTCCATCCCTTTAGTATTGTCCACTTTGAAGTGGGCACGCAAAATAAGAAAAAATAGTGGTGGGGTATTTTTAGTGATTATAATAATTGAAAAAGGTGGTAGTGGGGTATTTTAAGTGAATATAACAATTGAAAAGGTGGTAGTGGGGTATTTTAAGTGAATATAACAATTGAAAAGGTGGTTGGTGGGGTATTATTAAATAATATAAGTTGGGGTAGTCGGGGGTATTTAGGTAAAAAGTTTTGCCAAAAAAGGAAAGTGGACAATTAAAGAGAGATTACCCAAAATGGAAATGTGGACAATACTAAAGAGACGGAGGGAGTAGCTTTTAATAAAAATAAGTTACTTCAAACTAAACATATTATTTGTAGAATTAGAAAGTTTATATTATTTCATTTAGTTAAAAAAATTAAATAAAAATTTATTCCATTTATACAATAGGTATATTTGGACCCACGCACCTATAATAATAAAATATTCTTATTTGCGTAAATTATTGTACAAAGTAAAAAGTATGACTGAATAGGTTTATAAGGACAACTAGCTTGAATCTCGTGCCAAGCACGGAAAATTTAAAAATAATGTCTTAAATATAAACAAAATTAGTTTACATGTATTAATTTGTTATTTGTTAAATATAATAAATATAGAGAAAATATATTTGACGTGTAAGAGAAATTAAATGTATCACTTTATATATTCTTATGCATGTAATATCGATTATTATAGTAACGGTTTATTTTAAATAAAGTAACTTTTTATTATAGAATATATTTTGGATAAAGAATAGAGAGTGACATTATTTACCTAATTTAGCTCAATGAAGAAATTTTCTAAAAAGAACTCAATTGTCATTTTGGAGGGAAAATAGTTAACGTGAGAGTGACACGTGTCCTTACTGAATAATGGTTTTAGTATATAGTATAGATAATTCTTAATATTAAAAGCAAAATATAAAAAATGGTAACTTTTAGCATTTATTAGCTCACATGCATTAATCCTGATTAACTTTATGAATAATTATGCTAGAAACCCTTCATGTTCTATGTTAGAATATTATGACATTATTCTCGGTATCAAGAGAATATTGTGGCAATAATTTAGGAGCTAATTAGAGTAATTAGTAAATATTGTAATATTGTATTCTAGGAAGGATTAGAATAGCTGCTTGTATATAATGTCTCATATGGCTGATTATGAATAATAACACAGAAATTATAAACCCTAAATCGTGTTTTTTACCTTTAATCATGGTATCAGAAGCCAGGGTGACAAGAAGTCACAGGTTCGAATCTCAACCACCCCTCATTTAAAATGGAAAATTTAGCGCCATGTATGAGGAGGGCATGTGCTGCATCCACACTTCTAGCCCAAAGGGCTCTCGTGAGAAGGGGCGTTGTTAGAGTATATAACATATCCTGGGGCCTCAACCATCAGCTTAAGCTTTTGGAGGTGTCCTTTGCAAGTTGGGCATCGGAGATTCCACGACCCAACTTGAAGGGGAGTGTTAGAATATTATGACATTATTCTCGGTATCAAGAGAATAGTGTGGCAATAATTTAGGAGCTAATTAGAGTAATTAGTAAATATTGTAATATTGTATTCTAGGAAGGATTAGAATAGCTGCTTGTATATAATGTCTCATATGGCTGATTATGAATAATAACACAGAAATTATAAACCATAAATCGTGCTCTACCTTTAATCATTATATTCTCTTTAACAATACCCATTACATTTTTTATTATTAATCAATAAAAAAGATCTTTTATTTTGTATATTCTAAGATAAAAAAACAAAACCTTTCATTGGTTTGGTATCATCTTGTTCTCGTAACTGGCTATATATAGGGTCAAATAAAAATTTCTATGTGAATTATTATTGTGATTATACGATTTTTTTTTTTTTTTTTGAATTTTTCTATAAAAGAATTAATTTTTGATTAATCATAAATATCAACTTAAGGGTTTTTGCCTTCAATAATACCATAACTTTTTATTAACCAATTTTTTGTTATATAATCTCCTATAATATTGATTCTTAAAATGTTAGGTATATATATTTTAAGAAAACACCCCCTAAATTAGTATTATTTACTGTTAATCCAAAATTGGTATTATTATAGAAAAATAAATAAAAGGTTATATTTTTTCTCGCCTTTTTTCATGTTATATGAATAAAACTATGTTTTTAAGAAATAGACAAATTTGGCGCTTATTTAATGAGTTAAATTCTTGCGTCGTTCTATATTTATATTTACCAAGTCTTGTATTCGAGCGCATGAAACAATCCGATATAATTAGTATATTTCTCTATTTGGTCACCTTTATAGTAAAAAATGATCGCTTTAAAGAGGTTATAATAAGTGTTTACCTTAAATTATCACTTACTTTAAGATTGTAAATATAATGTTTCACATTAAAACTATATAAAGACATTAAACTTATAAATAATCACTTTAAAATTATTGTATACGATCACTTTAAGACTAAATGAACACTTTAATTAAAGCATAAATGGAAACAATGAGTATAAACTTATAATTATTCTGATGTATTCTTAATCCCTAATGCTATTAATTGTGTAGAATTAATCATGGACAGCAGATACTCTACCATAATTAGAATTTACAACAAAAGTTCTAGATAATTGTGAATTGAGAATTGAGATTTTTGTTTGTTATCCTCTTTTCATCACTGTTGGCTTTATAGGGTTGTACATCCTAAGTAGACCTCGGAAGAAAACGGTCGGTCGGGCGGGTTATATGTCGGGTTATTTTCGGTCGGGTCATTTTCGGGTCGGTCGGTCTGACCCAACGATTATGAATTACAAAATTTAATAATTAAGTTTTCCATTTTTTATTATTTATATATAAAACTTTTTTAATGAAAAAACTATTTATAATCCTTATGACATTAATCCACATATCAATTATTAAAGTGTTATGTGACTCAATACAAGTTATAGAAAACTAGTTATTGCGATGCTCGTGTTCTAAACTTTAAATCTCTATGCATAGTTGGATTTGTGACATGTATGTCACATGAAAGAAATTAGATGTACGATTTTCAAAGAATAGTTGGTATGTCGGGTTCATTTGAGTGTAAGGATAATAGGAGAATTAATACTTATTTTGAAAGACTTGTAAGATACGCGCTTCACAAAAATTATTGTGTTTGACTATTAAAGTTCTAACGTTAGATAAAAATGACGATAAATATCTTCTTATTTCCTAATAAAAATATCTTCACAATTTACATGTTAGAAAGATATACAAATAATTAAGTACTTATTTCGTCTTATAAGATACGCGTTTTATAATTTAGGGTAACGACATTCCTTTTTTGAAAAGCTCATTCAAATGTGCAAAACGTTTTTATAAATTATATTGAATTGCTTCCTGAAATGTAGAAGAATTAAAAGCTCATTTGACTGAATTAAATAAATATATGTATTCAACTAAGATGATTATAACATCTTTTTTTAAAATAAAATATTATGATGGATAAAAAAACGCTAAATGTGTGTTTTTTGAGATTTACTTATGAGTTTTAGGGTTCAAGTGATATACTCAATATGTTGAGATACTTTGAAAACTAAAATTTTATTTGAAATAAATTCTAACATTGAGATTACTCTATAAACTGATATTGGACCTGTCAAAATGGGTCGGACGGGTCGGTTGTAGGTCGGGTCATTTCGGTCGGGTAATTATCGGTTTGGTCATGTTTCGGGTTAAGTCCCTTTCGGATCTATTGGGTTCCACTTTTACCGGGTCGGGTCCCGGATTCATTTTCGTGTCGGATCAAATTTTCCCAGGTCTAATCCTAAGGGACCATCTCTTCAAAGACGTTTTTAAAGGAACAATTTATTAAAACTTAAGGGCCTAAACATTTATTGTATTATTAATGTCGATTTTCATTATTTTTACATACTTATTTATTGTATTTGTGTCTTTAATACGTACTTACAATATATGATCTTAAATATATCTATTTAGTACTTATAAGGGTGTTCAAAATCGAATACTGGATAGACTCGAATTCAAAAATCCGGATACCCGATATTTTCGGATTCGATCCTAAAAAAGGACACCCAAAATCCGAATCAGATACCGGATATCCAGTTTTCACCTTTTTGTCTTTTTAAAACAATTTTAAGTTTTTTTCGATATAACTATTTAAGCTCATTTCGTTTTATTTTTCTTTAATCAAACTAATTTTTAAACAATTTCAAGATAAGCTTATGTTGTAACTTGTAACTTTAGAATACAAATCATTTTGGAAATAAGATTAGTTTTTCAAACGTCTAAATTAATTAACAAGTTATATATATGATTTAGTTATAATTGAGAATTGTACATACTAGTAAATTTAACAACCAAAAAAAAATTTATGAAAAAATATTTATATATTTATGAAATATAAAAACTTAAAAGCAGAACTGAATATCCGAATACCCATTTTTTTGCTAATATTTTGACCCGGATATGGATTCGGATCCGATATAAAACCGAATACCCGTTTCAAATTATCCAATTTTCAAAAGCCGAATAACTTATCCGTTTTTAAAAACCAGATATCGGATATTCCTGATCAAGTAATTCGAACCGGATATATTTAATCACCCCTTACAATATCTTTAATGTCAAATAAGTGACTTAATTTAGCTTTTTTGTTAGAAGCCGTCCTAATTAGATATGATATCTTAAAAAACATTCTAACAATTCTAATATTGCTTGATTATTTAATGACTGATCAAAGTCTTCAACTATCCTATTATTTATTAATTCTTTGCTTAATGGAAAATTAGGAGTGCCGCGCGTTGTGCACTGGACTTTTTCTAACATTCTTTTGACTTTGTGTTGGTTTATGTTGGTTGAGCTAGTCTTTTAATAGACGTAATTTAAGTCCAACTCATTAAAAGATTAATGTCTACTTAATTAATTATCGTATTTTTAATGTCTATTTACATTATCTTTGACATCACTTACCGTATTCTTAATGTATTCTTTCTACATCTTAAATGTCACATACATTATTCTTAATACATATTTACAATATTTAAAAACATATATAATGAGCAGACCCGATTAGAGATGGTCTGAAAGAGACCGTATATCACAAGAATTTTAAAAATTATATAATGGGTTGACCCAATTAGAGATGGGCTTATAAAGAGATCATCTCTCACAATAATTTGTGATGTTGGGACATTTTTCCACAAAATAGTATATCCCTTGAATTTAACGGAAATGTTACTGTAGACCTGTAGTTTATTTTCTAAGAGTTGATTGTTATTTTTTGGAAAAAATTATAAAAATTATTACCACTCGTCTTTTGCAATTATTGACGCTTACCATATAAAATATTCTTTGAATAAATTCTGATATAAGGCGGTTTTATGATGTAAATATTTCTATTGACATTGTGTTTACTGATGGTTAATAATTTTTGACTAAAAGTTTTCGATAATTTATATATCTAAGAGTTACTGACTTTTTTTGTAAGAAATCTAAGAATTACTGACTTAGAAGCTGTACTATAGGACTAAATGTTAATGTAACACTTAAAATTTTGGAACAACTTTATAATTTACTTCAGCCAAAAATTATATCTTTTAATAGTAATAATTTACTTCAAACTAAATATATTATTTTCAAAAGAATTAGAAAATTTATATTATTTCATTTAGTTCAGAAAATTAAATAAAAATTTATTCCATTTATACATTTGGTATATTTGGACCCACACACCTATGATAAACTATTATTTAGCTAGTAAAATATTCTTATTTGTGTAAATCAAAATAAAAAGTATGACTGAATAGGTTTATAAGGACAATAACTCTTAATATTAAAAGCAAAATATAAAGTGGTAACTCTTAGCACTTATTAGCTCATATGCATTAATCCTGATTAACTTTATGAATAATTATTGTGAATATACAATTTTTTATTCCCTTTAACAACCCTTTACTTTTTTTATTATTAATCAATAAAAAAGATCTTTTATTTCGTATATTCTAAGAAAAAAAAAAACCTTTCATTGGTTTGGTATCATCTTTTTCTCGATACTGGCTACATATAGGGTCTACATTATGTTCTATATGAAAAATTATTGTGAATATACAATTTTTTTTTGTGAATTTTCCTATAATAAATCATAATTAATTTTTGATTAACTTTAAATATCATCAACTTAGGGGTTTTTTTCTTCAATAATAAAAACTTTTAGTTTATAATTAATTAATTTACCAATTTTTTTGTCATATAATCTCCTATAATTTGATTCTTAAAATTTTAAGTATATTTTAGGGAAACATCCCACCTAAGTTGATATTATTTACGATTAATCCAAAGTTGGTATTATTATAGGAAAAAAAGTAAAATGTTGTATTATTCCTAGTATTTTCAATTGTTCAAATGTTCAATTGATAAAGTGATAACAGGGATATCATTGATAATTTCCCAAGTAAAAATAATCACTTTAAAGAGGTTATAGTGTTTAAGGTAGACATTGAATTAAAACTATAACACTATAAAACTATAACGACATTAAACTTATAAACAATCAGTTTAAAGTTATTGTATGAGATTTCATAAATTGAAGAAAATGGAGGATTTGATTGGATTGAGAGGGTGAAAAAGGAGAAAACTTGTAGCATTGGATCTGTTAGGCCACCTACTACCACATAGAAAATTGAGTTTTGGATTTTCTGGTTTTTAAAGAAATGGCAGCCATGAAAGACAACCATGGAAGGAGTGAAGAAGAGAAGAAGAAGAAGAAGAAGAAGAAGAAGAAGAAGAAGAAGAAGAAGAAGAAGAAGAAAAAGAAACTAACCCAAGTTAGGTTAATTTCGTAACTTAACGGAATTTTAACGGAAAATACTTAAATAGTTCACGGTTGTAATTACCACTAAACCTCAGGGATGCCATTGGAATAAAAACAATAAGTTTATACACCATTGATAAAAACGCATACCTCAGGGGCACCAATGATAATTTCCCTTACATTTTTTTATTATTAATGAATAAAAAAAGACCTTTTATTTCGTATTTTCTAACATAAAAAAACCTTTCATTTATCATCTTTTCTCGATACCGTGTATATATAGGGTCCACATAATGTTCTATATTAAAAATTACTCGGTATTTACCCGTGCTATGCACGTGATTATAGAATTATTTTATAAAAAAATGTAATATTAATTTAGACATTGTTAAATTAATATACATGTTATTTTTAATATCTATAAAGTTTTAACATAACAAAAAAATATCGACTAATTAATACAAAATATTTTCAATTTGGTGTTAAGTTTACCAAATAACCTAATATTAATATTTTTAATCAAAAATATTTACTAACCCTTGAAAAGAAGTGATAATTAATACAAAAGCTACTCATATGCTTACTAAACTCGATCATCATATATCATAACCAACATTTACTTAATTATCATACCTACAGAACATATCAACTTGAAAACAAATTAAACATCATCTTCATCAATATCTTATTTCTCTTTTTGCTTCATTTCATCTCCACTCGACTCTTCAAAATTTAATCTAACTTTATAAACCTTATTTTATCCTACATTTACACCCATAAGAGTTATATGAAATAAAATTGCATATTCACATAGCAACGAAACAAAGACCCATATCTTTCCCAAGTTTTATCTCAATTTTCATATTAACTGAAAAAATCAATAAACTCAACTCTGAAAACACCATCTACTCTTTCGTAAGTATATGAGATGCACTAAATAAAAATTTTGGAATTTAATCGTATAAATAAGGTAAGCTATTTATGTGGCACTAACAAAAAATCTTAAAATTTTATCTTTTTCATCTTCAGTGTAATTAAATTTAGAGGACTAAGAGTTTCAACATTATTAAAATTAATTGTTATTTAACGGTTTCTATGCAAAAAAAGACATAAAAATATAAATAAAACTTTATCTTTTCATATTCAGTATAATTAAATTTAGAAGACAAAGAATTTTATTTTCTAGCATAATATGTATGTTTATACAAAGAAAGAATAATTAAATTGTGAAGACTAAGACTTTCAATATTATTTAAATTAATTACTATTTAAGAGTTTCAATGCAAAAAAAGACATATAAAAATATAAATTGTATTAATTTGAGTGGAAAAATGTGATATATGAATGCCATGTGGCACAAAATTTCCAGGATTATAATATGTATATGATATGATGATTGTGAATATATAGTTTTTTTTTGAATTTTTCGATAATAGAATTAATTTTTGATTAACCATTAATATCATGAACTTAGGGCCGGGGTTCATTCCTTCAATAATACCAACTTTAGTTTATGAATTAATTTACCAATTTTTTGTCATATAATCTCCTATAGTTTGATTCTTAAAATGTTAGGTATATATATTTTACGGAAACACCCCCATAAATAATTGGTATTATTTAAAATTAATCCAAAATTGGTATTATTATAGAAATATACGTAAAATGTTATATTATTCCAAGTATTTTTCATTTTATATGAACAAAACTTTTTTTTAAGAAATAGAGAGTATTGGCGCTTATTTAATGACTTCAAGTCTTGTGTTGTTCTATATTTATATTTAGCAAGTCCATGTATTCGAGCGCATGATACAAACCAATATAATTAGTATATTTCTCTATTTTGCCAAATTTATAGTAAAAATAATCACTTTAAAGCGGTTATAAGTGTTTACCCTAAATTATCACTTACTATAAGATTGTAAATATAATGATTCACTTTAAAACTATTAACTATAAAGACATTAAACTTATAATCAATCAGTTTAAAATTATTGTATATGATCATTTTAAGACGGCAAATGAACACTTTAAAGCATAAATGATTATTTTAAAACTAATTATATATTTTACTAACAAGAAAATTATAATAATTAGTTAATTCTTTTTTTTTTTTGAGTTATAATAATTAGTTAATTCTTAGCTTAGTGGAAAAGTAATGCTGTGCGGTGTGCACTGGAGTTTTTTTTTTTTTGTTTTTTTTTTTTATATATTCTTTTGATTTGGTGTTGGTTTATGTTTGGAATAAACAAAGACTAAAAAAAGACACGCAAAGTTTAGTCAATATCGCAACAATAAAATACAGAGTTTTTAATTTTGACGCAAAACTATATACTTTCTCCGTTTCATAATACTTGATATATTTTACTTTTTTACGCAATCTAAATGCACAATTTTTATTATTAATATCTTAAACTACACTTATCTAAAAATTATAAAAATTTGATATTATAAAAGTATGCGATTAGACGATTCAAATAAGATCTCACTTGACTATATTTTTACTTAGACATTAGTCGCAATATGTAAAATAAGCTTGAACGATGAATAGTGCACAAAATCAAAATGTAGCGAGTATTTCGGAATGGGGAAGTAGTATTTACCCGCCTAGCGAAGAGAAGTGTAGTTACTTACTGGTTAGACATTTTAACATTTTAACAGTTAAAAACATATTACACGCTTTCTTGTGTCTAAATAAGATGGTTTTATCAACAACTAAAGGTGTATAAAATGTACCCGCCTAGAAAAAAAGTTTAGATGCTTATAGTAGTAAAGCTCACAACATTACCTTTCACATACACTAACTGCTTTTGGTTAGTTGTACTAACTGATGGTAATAAAAATGATTTAAAGTGTAAAGTTTCATATCATTGCAATGATAATGAAACTTTGACCACAAAAAAATATTTTTGTTTACAAATTTCAATTACCATCTAATATCACCTCTCCCAATGGTAATGTATTGGAATGAATTTTATGAAGAAAATGAGATGATTTTCAACTAAAATTACACCAAATTTTCATTTCTATTACCACCATTTATTACTACCTACCGAGTGGGCCGTAAAGGTTCATATCATACTCGACAACAAAATAGCTTAAAATATAATGAAAGAGGAGGTCTTAGACCCTCAAAGATAGAACTATGGAGGAAGAAGAAGTGTAAAAACAGAGGACAATCAAAAGATGCAAGAACAAACAACAAACAAGCGTTTATTGAGGTATCTATGGATACCTCCCCCTCAAATAAAGTATCTTACCATTAGTATAATCAACATTACATCAATGATTCAACTCACACACTTAAGAACAACCTCTCAAGTTAGTGATCAAACCCATTCAACAATGGAGTTCACCCCTAAACTAATACAAAGAAGAAGAAAGCCCTTATGGTTCTTAAACCCTAACTCTCTCTTAGTGTATTAGTCTTTCCACTAACCCTAAGGTCCCCTAAAGCTTCTTATACAACTCCCAAAGCATATAAGAAGTCCTAAGACACGTGGCTTTAAAAGCCCATAACATAGCACCCGAAAAACAGAAACTCGCTGAACTGGGCTGCACCATCCGCTCGGTCGAGCTGACCCGCTCAACCCGGTCGAGCGACTCTTTCAGAGCTACTGCCTGGATTCTGTCTTCAAGTTCGACTCATGGGTCGATTGATTCTTCTTGGCTCGACCCACTCGAGAACCCTTTAAGGCAGCTGCGACTTCCTTCTTTTCATGCCTTGGTCGAGCACCTATCGAGGCCCCTTTGGTGCACTCTTGAGCAATGATCAAGTCCTCCCATGCCTTGCTCATTACACCTCACTTGCACCACACACTTGTTCTTCGATGCGCCCTCATCACGACACCTCGAAGTCTCTCCACATGAGTGAGATTTGGGGATTTCTCCAACATATAAAAATCTCATAACTTATCCAAAAAATGTTGAAAATGGTAAAACTACAATCTTAAAACGATGCTATATATATTAGAATTCAAACGATGCGTTTTAACCTTTAATGTCACCAAGATCGAAAGTGCAAAGTCTTGTGTGAAACAAAATATGCACTCAAATGAAATCAATGTTTGTAGGAAATAATAATGTAATAAAACGACACAAAAGTTTAACGCGGTTCGCCCAGTTTAGGCTACATCCTCCGGTGTGTAGTATCTCTTATATTATCAAAAAGAGGTTCAAAGAACTCTCAAAATATGAATAATTACAATCAGAGAAGATTAGGCTAGTGTTTAGCTTGGGGTCTATATTATCATAAAGAGGTTCAAAGCAACTTACGAGCTTAAATATCTCTAAATACGGATTACGAGCCTAAATATCTCTAAATACGGATTATAAAAAATTATAAAAATTATATGATAAAAAAATATACATTAGGATGAATCTAATGAGATCTCATATGGATATATTTCATCATTTATAAATGTCTTAAAAATCTTAATCAATTTTCTCACTCCAAAAATAAAATATTCTAAATGGGAAGAACAAAAAAGAACGAAGGAAGTATAAAAATAGACTATGACAGTCAAATGAAGTTAAATCGAAATTATTCAAACTAGACAAGAAACATTTTTTTTAAGTTATAGCAAGATCCCCAACACAATTCCAAAAAAAAAATCCTTAACACGATTACACAACAGATCAATTCAAATCATATATATATATATATATATATATATATATATATATATATATATATATATATATATATATATATATATATATATATATATATATATATATATATATATATATATATATATATATATATATATATATATATATATATATATATATATATATATATATATATATATATATATATATTATATATATATATATATATATATATATATATATATATATATATATATATATATATATTCTTTATAACCAAAACAAATCATTATAAGTAGTTATATCTATACAACAATATATTCTTTATCCTTTGACAACTCATATCTGCTCTAAACTCAATGCCCAAATCATCAATAACAGTCTGCCAACTCGACATAGTTCTCTGTTTGCCGGCAAGAATTCCAGCCACTATCCCAATTAGAAGTGGAATATTTTGACATTTTTGTAAAATCGACGTTAACAAAGGACTTAATTCAGGTGGGCATTCACCGTTGTGAGAAGGAAAAGCCTTCTTACAAAACAAAAGTTGAGCATCGGAATCGGACAAGGGATGAACAAGAAAAGTAATGCCATATAGTTTTGATGTCCAGTGTCCAACAACATTAGGTTCACGACCACGCATTGTCATCAATATTCCACTTCCTTCTTCATTATAGGGAAATGCTTTGTTTATACAATCTGAAAACTCATCATCGTGGCCCCAAACATCATCAAGCACAATGATATAGCTGCACAAATAATTTACATTTGGTTTTAGTTTATACTCTTATTAATGATTAGTTTTTAACATCACGATATACTAATTCTCGAATGACACGGTTTCATCACGAGACCATTCGAGCTGGCCCAATATATATATATATATATATATATATATATATATATAGGGTTAATTTGTTGATTTTTATTATAAAGCATATATAATGAAAAGTACCTCTTTTTGGACGTTTCTAAATAGGTTCTAATTATGGCCACTATTTCTGTTGTGGATTGAGATGTGCTTACGCTTGGTTCATCATATGCTTTAAGCTGGTCAAAAATGGCCTTGAGTATATGTTTTTGGTGATAAGTTTGGGAGACAGTTACAAAAGCACGTAATTCAAAGTAGCTCCTCACTTCATAATCCAAGTACACTTTCTCAACAAGAGTGGTCTTTCCTATTCCAGCTTCCCCTGTTACAACTATAAATTGTCTTTCATTTCTCGCTTTCAATTTCTTAATCAGGTCTTTCTTATTAGAATGCAAACCAACAAGTGCGTAATCTGGTGGTGGCATGGGCGGCGTTTGATATTGCTGTTGGGATTCCTCCTCCATTGTAACTATATGCATGATCGATATATCAAATTTTAGAAAAAATTAACATTGTTCATCTGTACATTAAAAATTTAATAATGCTTATGCTTCTCAAAAATCTTTCACTAAATTCATTTTAATATTTTAATATTATTTATGGTTCATCGATTCGTCCACACATATTTTCTCATTAACCTTATAAAAATAGTTTTTTAATAGATGTATTCGTTATATTTTTTATATTAACTTTTTGTTATTTACTTGTGAATGTTTATGGTTCTTACTTTTTTTAAGATCGTTTATAGTTCTTACTTTTCCAATCAAATTTATTTTTTTTATAGGATTGAGCAAATTAAACGGGATTGATGAATAGTGTAAAAAATCAAATGGGACTGTTAGAGTATGTAACATATCCGGGGGCCTCAACCATCAGCTTAAGCTTTTGGTTGAGTTGGTTCCTTGACATGGTACTAGAAGCCAGTATGACAAGAGATCACAGGTTCGAATCTCAACAACCCCGCATTTACAAGTGGAATATTTAGCACCAGGTATGAGGAGGGCCTGTGTTGCATCAACACTTCTAGCCCAAAGGGTTCTCGTGTGAGGGGGCGTGTTAGAGTATATAACATATTCTGGGACCTTAACCATTAGCTTAAGCTTTTGGTTGAGATGGTTCCTTGACATGGTATCAGAAGCCAGGGTGACAAGAGGTCACAGGTTCGAATCTCAACCACCCCTCATTTAAAGTGGAATATTTAACGCCATGTATGAGGAGGGCATGTGCTGCATCCACACTTCTAGCCCAAGGGGCTCTCGTGTGAGGGAGCGTGTTAGAGTATGTAACATATCCTGGGGCCTCAATCATTAGCTTAAGCTTTTGGTTGAGTTGGTTCCTTAACAGCGACAACTAAATTGGTTAGAACGTAGAGTGTTACCTTGGTGATAATAATCACTATTTTTCAACTCTACCAACTCTTGATTTAGTTTTGCCACACTTCTAGCTATGCTGATCTTCCTTATAGAATTGAGCAAGTTTACTTTTAGTACCCAACAACACCAGCTATTGCTACTATAATTAGGAGGCTCCTGCCCCTGCAACAGCTTGCACCGATCATAAACACCCTCAAAGCTGTATATGATATCCACCAATTTTCCTGCAATCTTTTTTTCAGGATTCTTTAGCTTATAAAGTAAACACTCCATCTCGACGTTAATCTTCTCTAATTCAGTATAAACACCACGTACGAATAAAATCAGAAAAGTCTCTTTGGCCAGAGTAAATTTGTTTGCATAACAGTCCAAAAGACTCTCTTTAAAAACCATAAAATTTAGACCTAATAAAAAGACTATGATAAAGGTTATACGAGTTATCAGTGAGGTGTCGGATGCGAATTCCAGAATGCTCTCAAATATGTTTGAATTTGATGCATTCTTAATCCCTAATGCTATTACTTGTGTAGAATTTAAAATGGATAGAAGATACTCTACCATGATTAGAATTTACAACAAAAGTTCAAGATAATTGTGAATTGAGATTTGAGATTTTGGTTTGGAATCCTCTTTTCCTCGCTGTTGGCTAGCTTTATAGGGTAGTTTAGAGACCATAAACTGTGCGCATATCTCTTTTCTCCCTCCTTGTAGGAACGGATATGATTTGGAATCTTCTTTACATCCTAAGGGACCATCTCTTTAATGATGTCTTTAACTTTAAGGTACAATCTATTAAATCTTAAGGGTGTACTTATTTATTGTATTTGTGTCTTTAATACCTACTTACAATATCTGATCTTAAATATCTATTTAGTACTTTTAAGGGTGTTTAAAATCGAATACCGAATAGACCCGAATTCAGAGATACGGATACCTGATTCTTCGGATAGTGAAAATCACTATTCGGTTTTCGGTCCAAAAAAGGACACCCGGAATCCGGATCGCATATATACCGGATATCCAGTTTTCATTTTTTTTTTTTTGGTCTTTTTAAAACAATTTTAAGTTTTTTCCGACATAACTATTTAAGCTCATTTCGCTTTCTTTCTTTAATCAAGCTTATTCTTAAAACAATTTCTAGAAAAGCTTATTTTGTAACCTTAGAATACAAATCATTTTGGAAATAAGATTAGATTTCCAAACGTCTAAATTAATTAATAATAAATTAGTAATATGATTTAGTTATAATTGAGAATTGTACATATTAGTAAATTTAAAAGTAGAACCGAATATCCGTTTTTTTTTTTTTGCTAATACTCTGACCCGGATATGGATTCGGATCAGATTCAAAAACGGATATTCCTGATCAGATAATTTGGATCGGATATTTTTAAACACCCCTTACAATATCTTTAATGTCAAATAAGTGACTTAATTTTGCATTTTTTTAGAAACCATCCTAATTAGATATGGTATCTTAAAAAATTGTAACAATTTGAGTTTACCTAATATTGGTTGATTATTTAATGACTGATCAAAGTCTTCAACTATCCTATTATTTATTAATTCTTTGCTTAGTGGAGAATTAAGAGTTCCGCGCGTTGTGCACTGGACTTTTTCCAACATTCTTTTGACTTATGTTGGTTGAGCTAGTTTTTTTTTACAGACGTATTTTAAGTCCAACCTATTAAAAAATTAATATCTATTTAATTAATTATCATATTTTCAGTGCCTATTTACATTATTTTTGACGCTACTTACCATATTCTTAATGTATACTTTCAATATCTTAAATGTCGCTTACATCATTCTTAATATAAACATACAATTAGAGATGGTCTCTCAAAAAGACCGTTTCTCACAAGAATTTTTAAAAATATATAATGGGCTAGCCCGATTATAGATGGGCTTTCAAAGAAACCATCTCTCACAAGAATTTGTCACGTTAAGACATTTTCCCACAAAATAGTATATCCCTTGAATTTAACGGAAATGTTACAGTAGTTAATTTTCTAAGAGTCAAGTGTTATTTTGTGGAAAAAAATTTTAAAAATTGCTACCATTCGTTTTTTTTTTTGAGTAATTGACGCTTACCATAGAACATTCCTTAAATAAATTCTGATATAAGACGGTTTTATGATGTAAATATTTCTATTGACATTGTCTTAATAATGGTTAATTTTTTGACTAAAAGTTTTTCGATAATTTATATATCTAGAGTTATTGACTTTTTTTTTAAGAAATCTAAGAGTAACTGACTTAGAAGCTGTATTATAGGACTAAATGTTAATGTAACACTTAGAATTTTGGAACAACTTTATAATTTACTTCAGCCAAAAATAATAGCTCTTCATAAAATAATTTACTTCAAACTAAATATATTATTTTCAAATGAATTAGAAACTTTATTGGATCGAATTAGGAACCGAGAGTTTAGAGACAGACTAGGGGTTGCTCCTATCTCTGGAAAAATGCGCGAAGGAAGATTGAGGTGGTTCGGACATGTAAGGAGAAAGACTTTTGATGCCCCCGTGAGGAGAGTTGAAAGCTTTATAGTAGAAGGTAAGAGGGGTCGAGGAAGACCTAAGAAAACTTGGGACAAGCAAATAAGAGAGGACTTGCGTGAGTTAAACCTCTCGGAGGACCTGACTAGGGATAGGAGTAGTTGGAGGCGTCTTATCCAGGTTTTAGACTCAGGCTTTTCTCATTAGAGTCTTTTTAGGCGCTCGTGTCTCTTCTTGTCTGCTATAGTCTCTTATGTGTCTTGCTTAGTTCTCTCGTCTTAAGTCCTTTTGTGTTACATGCTTTTGGATCTTTTATATGCCCTTTTCTCTCATCGCGTGGCAGGTATGTAATACCTACCTTCCTTATCTTTTCCGGAGCCGGGGGACTCCTTTCTTTGGCCGTGCTCTCCTTCACGGGTATGAGTTGCCGCCGTCCTTCCCTCCCCAGACCCTGTCCATAGATTTTCTATGTGCGGGATATACTGGGTAGGATGATGATGATGAATTAGAAAATTTATATTATTTTATTTAGTTAAGAAAATTAAAAAAAAATTATTCCATTTATACATTTGGTATATTTGGACGCACACGCCTATGATAAACTATTATTTAGCTAGTAAAATATTCTTATTTGTTTAAATCAAATTAAAAAGTATGACTGAATAGTTTAATAAGGACAATAATTCTTAATATTAAAAGCAAAATATAAAAAGTGGCAACTCTTAGCACTTATTAGATCATATGCACAACGCGGTGTGCATGGAATTTTATAATATTCTTTTGATTTGGTGTTAGTTTATGTTTGGAATAAACAAAGACTAAAAGAATTTGTAATTTGGTGTTAGTTTATGTTCGGAATAAACAAAGACTAAAAGAATTTGTAATTCGCATGCTTGGCCGGGTAGTAGACCGGATAGTACCTAAAAAATCTAACTGCAGTCTCAAATATTCAAAAGCTCAACCGCATTTGCGGGCGCCCATTTTTAAATCGGGCGGGACCCACGAATAAGCAGATGTTTATTATATAAAAATAAAATATAATGCATATCAAAAAATAAGTTTTAGTAACAAATAAAATATAATACATGCATTGTCCAAAATACTTAAATTACATGAGTGTTAAGGTTATGTTGGATAATCGAACAAAAACATTCCATCATCAATTTATCTTACTACAGGGTACGAAATCGAGACCTATACCCCTCCAATCATAATAAATTAAAAAATTATTAAAATGGGTATGAATTCTAAAAACTAAAGTTGAGTATGTAGTAGACTAGTAGTACTAGACACTAGACTACTAGTTTCATAGCAATAAAATAATCATATAATAATTAATATATTAAACTTAGTAGGTGGGCGGGTATGCCTGCGGGTATTTTTTAAGCATCGCTACCCGTCCATTTATCTTGGCTGACGGTTATTATCCGTCCATGCTTTATTTTTTTTTTAAATGTAATCCATACTTGCCTGTTTTTTGAGTCAGATGGATCGAGCCTGACGGATAGCCCGTCCTTGAACAACTCTAATTTCATGTAAAAAAAGACATGCAAAGCTCAGTCCATATCACAACAATAAAATACAGAGTTTTTAGTTTAGACGCAAAATTATATAGTATTTGAACGGTTTTATGAGGTTAAAAAACTTTTAGACGCTCTCCCTGTTTTAGTAAGATTAGAAAGTATTAAGGTTGTGTTTGGGAACTAGCATTTCATTTCAAATTAATGATTTCAAGTATGTAATCATGAATGTAAAATTTGAGAATGACGAGGTTAGGGAGGTCATTCTCAAATCCTCATCTTTAAACCATTTTGATAACAATTGTAGATTTGACTCAAATCCTAATTTGAAATTCTAGTGTTTGCCAAACACTAATTTTATGTCCAATCTATATTTTCAAATCAAATCCTCATTCCCAAACATAACATAATTGTATTTACCCGCCTAATGAAGAGAAGTGTAGGTACTTACTGGTTAGACATTTTTAACCGTTAGAAATATTTTAGACGCTTTTCTGCGTTTAAATAAGATGGTTTTATAAGCAATTAAAAGGTGTTTAAAATGTATATACCCGCCTATAAAAATTGTTTAGGTTTGTTTTTAGTAGTAAAAGCTCACAACATTACCTTTTAACGTACACTAAAGGTTCATAATATACTTGACTGTTATATTAATTCCTCTAAATGAGAAAAAGAGATGGAGAGAAATTAAGAAAAGAAATGTGGTAATACACAGAAAATAAGGTAAAGCAATATTAGAAAACAAATAGCTAATGCGTATGGTTAGAGATTAATAATTGTCATAAATATAGGCCATTATTTGTTTAGTATTACATTTATTATAAATACTTGTTGAAATGTAGTGCAAGGAATTTAATATAAAAGTATTAATTGTTAAAGAATTTATCGTCTGGTTTTAGAAAAGATATTTGTTAGCCTATTTTGTTGACATGTAAAGGGAAAACGTTAACTATTTCCGCTATTATTATTTTGTAATTTTTTCCAATAATTGATATCAAGAGCAGTTAGGTTCAAAAAATTTTATAAATCAAAATGAAAGATTCCGTAGTCACCCTCTCAAGAATGATAAAACTTACATACTTCAATTATTCAATGTGGAAGCCTCGAATGAAAAAATATTTATTGTAAGGTTTTGTATAAGCTCATTGAGGAAGAAAATAAGCCAGAAGCAAAAACTGATCAAGATGTTTCAAAGCTGTTAGAAAGCCTAGCCTATGCCCTCTTTAATTAATTGATCACTTTATCTTTGCTTAAGTTCATTGTATTCTTGTTTAATTTTATGCTCCATTTTCATTAAGAATTTTTGATTGCTTGTATAAATTACTTCTACCTACGAACATCATATTATACTGATTTCGGGTAAGAAACAGTGTTTTTGGGGTTTTCAATTAGTGTATTCATTAATCAATAATCAGCTGAATATATACACAAGATTAGGCCTAGGGTTTCCACTAATTAAGCTATACATAAGGAAGCTACCAAAAATACACAATATACACTAAATCTCAATATTCTGTCAAATATTGAGAATATCCGGACAATATTCTAACACTCCCCCTCAAGTTGAGTCGTCGGATCTTCGATGCCCAACTTGCATAGAACGTGTTCAAAGAACTGTGTCCCTACGGCCTTTGTAAGAATATCTGCGAGCTGGTCTTCAGACTTTACATGAGGAAGTTTGATAATGTATGCTTCAAGCTTCTCTTTTATAAAGTGTCTGTCTACTTCCACATGTTTAGTCCTGTCATGTTGAACCGGGTTCTCTGAAATGTTTATTGCAGCTCGATTATCACAATATAACTTGCAGCTTTCCTTAGGAGCAAAACCCAAATCTGTCAATAATTTCCGGAGCCATAGGACTTCTTGAATCCCTTTTGCAACTCCTCTGAATTCAGCTTCTGCACTCGACAAAGCAACCACCTTCTGTTTCTTACTTCTCCATGTTACCAAGTTTCCTCCTATGAGTGTGAAGTATCCTGATGTGGACTTTCTGTCACCACGATCACCTGCCCAATCTGCATCTGTGAATGCCATAAGATTTAAGTGACCATTTTTCCTGTATAGTACTCCTCTTCCAGGGTTCCCTTTTAGATATCTCAGAATGCGAATGACAGCCTCCATATGTTGCACTTGTGGTTTGTGCATGAACCGACTGACTACTCCAACTGCGTATGCAATATCTGGTCGTGTATGGGCTAAATAGATCAACTTTCCCACCAATCTCTGGTACTGTTCTCGATCTGTTAGTTCTCCATCCTCAAGAATTTGTAGCCCATGATTTATCATAATCGGAGTCTCAATCGGTTTGCAGTCTATCATACCAGTTTTTGCAAGAAGGTCAAGTACATACTTTCTTTGAGAGATAAAGATTCCTTTATTGGACCTTAGAACCTCAATCCCCAAGAAGTATTTCAGCATCCCCAGATCTTTCATCTCGAACTCCTGGAACAATTTCCTCTTAAGATTGTCAATCTCAACTCGATCGTCTCATGTAATGATCATATCATCCACATAAATAATCAAGCATGTTATCTTCCCACCTCTTTTCCTCAGAAAGAGAGTGTGATCTGAATGGCTCTGTCTATACCCAAATTTCTTCATCGCAGCGGTGAATCTTCCAAACCAAGCCCTAGGTGATTGCTTTAACCCATATAGAGCCTTTCGTAACCTGAAACCTTCACCTTTTCTGAACTCAGATGTAAACCCAGGTGGTGCTTCCATGTAAACTTCTTCCTGTAGCTCTCCATGAAGAAAGGCATTCTTTACATCAAATTGATGAAGAGGCCAATCCCGATTTGCTGCAATGCTAAAAAGAACACGAATGGTGTCTAATTTTGCTACAGGTGAGAAGGTCTCTGAATAATCAATCCCATACGTCTGCGTGTACCCTTTCGCCACAAGACGAGCTTTATACCTTTCAATTTCTCCATCTGCTTTGTACTTTACTATGAACACCCATTTGCACCCAACAACTCTCTTCGATCTTGGAAGGTCACACACCTCCCAAGTTCCATTCTTCTTTAGGGCCCTTATCTCTTCTTCCATAGCAACTCGCCAGTGATCAATAGCAAGAGCTTCATCAACTGTCTTAGGTATCTTGGTACTGTACAAAGCTGCATTAAAGGCTAACGCGCTCTGTGATAAATTTGCTTTGCCTGACTGTCCCACTGGATACCTCGAACGAACAGATTCAAACTCCGGATCATACCTCCTTGGAGGTACACCCCTCGTAGCTCTAGGAGGAAGAATATATGATTTCTCCCCCTCATTATCATGCTCAAGATTGTTAGACCCTTCAGCCTCAATATCATTAGTAACATCCACACAAGTATCAACAGTATCAGCAATATCAATAATCTCAGCAGCATTATTCAAATCACTAACCTCCTGATGATCAGACAGAACTGGTGGATGTGGCAGATCTGGAGACGACTGAACTACTTGGAGTGGTGGTGATGGAGATTCAGCGACAGTGCCTGATGGTTCTTTTTGGTCTAGATTATATAATACAGGACTAATCAACCAACCGAGATCGTCAACACTCCCCCTCTCCCCCTGATATCGAGGGTGGTAATAAAACTCATGCTCCAGAAAATCACAATCCATAGTGGTATGTACTCGTCGAGTAAGGGGATCATAACACCTATAGCCCTTTTGACCTCCTCCATATCCCATAAAGACACATTTACTAGCCCGGGCCTCAAACTTGTTCCTCAAACGCTTAGGGTTATGAACAAACACAGTACAGCCAAAAATCTTAGGTGGTAGAGAATGTGAGGACGGAAGAACATAAAAAGTTTTGAGGGTATCAAGAGGGGTGTTGTAGGAGAGGCTTTTTGTGGGTAGTCGGTTAGAGAGGTAATTGGCTGTAGCAATGGCTTCGGGCCATAGGTAGGTAGGGACATGAGAATCAAGCATAATAGATCTGGTTATCTCAAGAAGGGTTCGGTTTTTTCTTTCAGCCACACCATTTTGTTGTGGTGTGTCAGGACAAGAGGTTTGGTGTATAAGGCCTTTAGAGGTGAAAAAATTATGCATGTCAGAGTTCACATATTCTCTACCATTATCGGATCTAAGAATTTTAGGTCGGGCTTGAAACTGAGTGCAAATCATATTATAAAATTCAACAAACACACGAAACACCTCAGACTTATGCTTCAGAAAATAAATCCAACTCATACGAGTACAATCATCAATAAAAACCACATAATATAAATATCCATGTAAACCAGTAACAGGTGCAGGACCCCATACATCAGAGTGAATAAGTAAAAAAGGAACATCAGTCTTATTCAAACTAGTACGATAGGAGTGTTTATGACTCTTAGCAACAATACAAGTCTCACACTTAAATTTGGATTTATTCTTAACTAAATTAGGAAAAAGCTTTTCTAAATACCCCACAGATGGGTGTCCGAGTCTACAGTGCCACGTCCACAGCTGCTCCTCCACTGACCCATGAACCAAAACTGCACTGCCTTTTTGAACCTCCTCTTCCAAGTAGTATAGGCCGCCTCTTTCAATACCACGCCCAATAGTGTGCCCTGTCTGAGCATCCTGCACAATACAATAACCAGGTTTCATAAGGATAGTACAATTAAGCTCCTTTGTCAGTTGACTAACCGATAATAACTTGTGTGACAAATCCGGAACAAACAAACAATTTTTTAAAGTGAGATTATTATTAAAATTAATTTTCCCGGCTCCTCCCACTTTAATTTCTTCCCCATTCGCTGTTCGGATTATATTTTTTAACGGTTTATCACGTGTCACAAAGTCATTCGGATCATAAGACATAGTATCGGTAGTACCACAATCGAATATCCAACCTCCACGAGAAATAAAGTTAGCAAGACCAAAAGAAATAGAAGAGTCAAAAGTACTGGGTCCCACTTGACCCTTGTCGACATTATTAAAGCATGAGCACCCCTCTTGTTGAGGGCACCCTAGAAACCCTAAGGTTTCTTGTGGTCCGCCGTTTTCCATGAGAGAGAAACTCTCCATCTCCTTTTCTTTGTTACCTGCCATGCTATTCATTGCTTGCCCTTTGTCTGAGTTGTCTTCTTCACCTCTGATTTCACCATTAGAGCTCCATCCCATGGCAGCTCGCCCTGTTCTGTTTTCGGTATGACTGTGCAGATCTCTGGGTCCCTTTTTTTTCGAGTCTGGCCACCAATCCGGGTATCCTACCAGCTTGAAACAATCACTTTTGGTGTGTCTTGTTCCACCACAGTGAGAGCATTTCAAGTGGCTTTTATCATCTGTTTTCCGGTAAGTTTTACTTTTTGCCACGAACCCTCCTCCCAAATGAGAGGACTCTAGATCTGGGGTTGCTCTCATGATACCACGCCTCATGGATTCCCTCCTTATAGCTGCATACGCCTCTTCTACTGATGGAAGAGGGTCTTGGATAAGTATATCTCTTCTGTCTCTATCAAATGTATCATCAATTCCAGCCAAAAACTGGTATAATCGATTTTCTTGAACTAATCGATTATGCGTGGTAATATCAACTGGATCTCGCATAGGGTTCGGTTGCCTTCTATCAATTTCTTTCCATAAGGCAGTTAATTTTCTGTAAAATGTCTCAACATTATCGTTTCCTTGTTTCAAATTATTGGTTCTAACTGTTAAATCGAAAATCTGCAGGCCATCTCTTCCGCTACTGTATAAAGTCTCGATCCCTTTCCAAATTGATCTTGCAGTAGGAAAATCAAGAAATTGATTCACCAAGTCTCGATCTATATTTTCAAGAATCCAGGAAATTACCATGGAATCACGCCGGGACCACTGGTTGTACTCTTGGTCATCTGGAGACGGTGGTTCAGCGATGATATGATTGAGCCGACCCCGTCCATTGAGAGCCAATTGCATCAGCCTGGCCCAAGTAGTGTAATTCTGATGGTTAAGTTTTTCGGTCAAGGAAATAGATTGAGTACTACTTGCTGGTTCAGTTTGAGATTGGGTCTTGGTGGGGTTGAACTGTGAAAACAGTTGCATCAATTGGCCCATAGTGACCGGCTGTTCTGGTGAAATGATAGTCTTGGAGTCGTCCTCCATTGTTTTGATTTTTTTCGGCTAAAAGGTAGGTTTTTGGTAGATGATGAACAGCAAAAACGACTCAGAATCGTTGCTCCTCTGATACCATGATTTCGGGTAAGAAACAGTGTTTTTGGGGTTTTCAATTAGTGTATTCATTAATCAATAATCAGCTGAATATATACACAAGATTAGGCCTAGGGTTTCCACTAATTAAGCTATACATAAGGAAGCTACCAAAAATACACAATATACACTAAATCTCAATATTCTGTCAAATATTGAGAATATCCGGACAATATTCTAACATATACGTTTTCGAACATTCTAATTAATCGAGAAACTATTGACTAAACCTCCACTACTCCCTGTGGATTCGACTCGTACTTGCCGTCGTACTAGACTACGTGTTAGGATTTTGTGACTCGAACCGAGTCTAAGGTCGGGTATAAGATGAGTCAAGAGATGGGTCAAAGTGCACGGGGTGCGGAGTTCTACGCGGGGCGCAGATTTCTCACTGACTTGGTGCGCGGGGTGTGGAGAACTCCGCGGGGCGCGGAGAACAATCTGTCTGGATTTTGGGTCAGTCGCGGGTCGCTAGTTTTTTCCCTGCTCGCGAAGTCGCGCGGTGCGACTTTTCTCCCTGCTCGCGAATTGCCCTGTTTTGCGGAAATCAGTTTTTTTTCGCACGGTTTTGGGCGGTTACTTATTTACCCATGATGTTTGACAGCTTCTCTTGGCCGGTTATTTTTCTTTGTTAGCCCTAATTTATTCTTATATGAGATATAATATAAATAGGCTTCTTGTAATTAGAATTATAGCATGCAACACAAAGTAAGGAAAACTAAGAGAGAAAAAGATTGGAGAGCCATTGTTGTGGTGTCTCATAACCATCATTATCCCTTACATAACCATCATTATCCCTTGTTAATTCATTGGTGTTAGTCTCACGTTCCTTGATATCAAGACATGAAGGAAGCAAGCTCTGCCCTAGTGAGGGACCCATATTTTCTGTTTCAAATACAAACATATAATTATGTTAAATACACGAACTTACAACTTAAAATGCGATTTTTTTAAATCAAAATATTCATGTTTTTCAAATTGATATGTCGTTGTTTAAATCTTTACATTCACACTATTGATTATCTTGTGAAAAAGATCGAACCTGTTATGTTATGATTTCTACGGTCATACTATCAATAATCGATACTGACATTTTAACTCCTTGTGAAACGAAGTTTAAAACATTCACCTACAACCAAAAAAAATATAGTAAAGATTGAAGTGTTAGTTAGACAAATTAAATTAAATTTTATTATTTTTTTTGATATGGAAATTGTGATAACTTGCTCACCTGAATAAATTAAAGTAATGTTTGGAAATTTAGGTACTTGGAAGTGTTACCCATTAAATTTTGGGCTGGCAAAACTTTACCAGAACTGCTAACCTGACTTGAATTTAACTCGAAATAAATAGGTTTGGATTGCGACTTTTGATCCAATTAATTAAATGGGTCGATCCGACCTTATCTGTTCATTAAATGAGTTAGGTTCAGGTCAAAATTTTAAACCTGAAAAACACTGTGTTACCCATTAAATTTTTTTTTAAAATTAAATGTGTTAATTGCGAGTTAAATCAATAAGTATAATAAGCTATACTTAGTTCATTTATTATTTTCTTATCATTCATAATAAATACAAAATGAATAACAAAAAGACATAAAGTTAAAATTAAAGCCTAAAAAATTAGATTTAATCAACGCTATAAAAATCTAAAAACGAAAAAAAAAATTATAAACGAGTTAAACTGCTCTTATATAACCATTAAGGCACTAAATTAAACTTTAAATTCAGTCCGTTATTTGACAATAATATATTGTTTGAGCTTGAATGGAGAATTATAAAAGGGTCAGGAACAATTATATTTGATTTAGGATACTTTTAATTTTTAAACATACTCAAAGCACTTTAATTTTGTAATTCTATTCTTACATTATACACTACAAAAAAAATGCAGTTTTGCGACTACGGATTTTAGTCGGCATTTGGTCGGTATAGAGCTATACCGACTAAGCTGCGACTAAAACACGTCAGTCGGTATAATGTTGTCGGTAAATGATCTGGGTCGATAAAATAGTCGCAAGTTCGACTAACATGAACATGGTAGGTATTTAGTCGCAAACTGCGACCAAAGGCTGTAGTCGTTGCTTAGTCGCAACTACCGACTACATCTTAGTAGCTATCTAGTCGCTGTAAACCAAAAACCGATTTTGTTGATATTTATTGGTTTTTTTAAAAATATTATTTTAATTATTTGCCGACTAATCTCCGACTATAAGTTAGTAGGAGATTAGTCGGAAAATTCAAACTTCTATTTGACCAGATTTTGACCACATTTTAGCGCCTAATTTTACCGACTGATTCACGACTCAGATATGGTAGGAAGTTGGTCGGAAAATTCAAACTTTTATTTGACCAGATTTTGACCACATTTTAGCGCCTAATTTTACCGACTGATTAACGACTCATATATGGTAGGAATTTGGTCGGTGAAGTCAATATTCTGTTGACTGAAAATATTTTTACCGACTAATCACCTACTAAACGTACAGTCGGATTCTAGTCGGTATGTTTTTAATAATAAAATAATAAAAACTGGTCAAATGTGGTCAATAGTCGTTGACCACATTTGACCAGTTTTTATTATTTTATTATTAAAAATTAACGATCCAATTTAATAAAAAAACGCAAATAAATTATCGATCCAATTTAATAAATAAACGCAATAAAAGATAATAGTAAACGCATAAATAAAAATATTAAAAAAAGGAATTAATATATACAACTCATTGTTTTTACATATAAAACTAAAAAAATAAAAATAATAAAAATACAAGGATCACTGGGGGGGGGGGGGAGGAGGAGGTTGCGACAAGCCCCTTTCGGCGAAAACCGAGCGCATAAAGCTAAGAAGGTGTTGTACCTCTTCGCTCAAGCGCTTATGCTCGGCCACTAGCCGGTCAAACTCCTCCCTCGGAATGTTCGATTGGAGGCTTTGCGTAACTTGGTTCATGGCACGCTAAAGCTCATCCAACCGCTCATTCGTGAATTGCTCGGGGGGAGGAATGGGCTGGGTTTGAGTCTCTGGCGCCACAACATCAGCGTAATAGACCGCTGCGGCATCACCAACCCCAAACACAGACTTATTGGGCTTCTTCGTCGGCTCATCCGATTCGATATTTTTGACAGCCTGAAAATAGGCTTCATTCATATCCTCTTCAGACGCCTCGACAGGAAGCTCGGCACAGAGGCGCAAGTACTCGTCCTAAACAAAGCAAAAAATTATATAAAAATTTCACTACAACATAATTTGCTTTTAGTGGGATATATTTAGCGACATTTAATTTAAATGTCGCTATTACAAATTTCTTATGGTGTATATAGAGGATTTAGTGACATTTATTAGAGCTTTTAGCAGCATATAAAAAAGTCCCACTAAAGGTTTTAGCGACATAGGATCTAGTGACATTTCTCACAAATGCCACTATAGACTATAGTGACAATTACATTTGCCACTAAAGACCAAATTAAGTGTTGCTAAATAACTTTATGGTGGAACTTAAAATTAAAACAAACATTTATTACACTAAAAATATGAATTAGTGGCATTTTTTAAATGCCACTAAATCTAATGTCGCAAAAGGCTAAATTTGTTGTAGTGTTTCGGCAGAGTTTCCTCTGTAAACTAACTTAACCAAAACTTAAATAACCCTGAAATAAAAACTAATCTACGAAAACAGCTATCAAACCAGCATTTCCTCAAAATCCAAAGTATTCTAAAACAGCTAATTTACCAAAAGCTAAACTAACAACCCAAAAACTAACTTACACTATAATTCATTAGTACTAAAAAACAACATACACTAGTGGAAAAAACCTTAGGGGCTGCGGTTTTTTAGCCCTTATGGGCTGCGGTTTTTGACCCCAGCCATTATTGTAGCAGCAAATAATATTAGATAAGGGCTGCGGTCAAAATACGCAGCCCAAAAAAGACTAAAGGGCTGCGGACAGGTCAAAAAACCGCAGCCCTTTAGTCTTTTTTCAAAATAAAAAAATTTTTTTTTTTGCTTTTCATTTAATTTCATTCCAAACACCATCGTTTTTTAAAAAAAATAAGAAAAATAATAAGATCTAAACAATGGATACAGAAAAATCGATACAGTATAATAAGAAAAATAATCGATACATAAAGATCTAAACAAGATGAACAAATGAACAAGATCTAAACAATCGATACAGAAAAATAAAAAAAAACGAACAAATGAACAAGATCTAAACAATCGATACAGAAAAATAAAAAAAACGAACAAATGAACAAGATCTCGAACTTACAGACCCAGAACAAATGAATTACAGACCCAGAAAAATAAAAAACGAACAAATGAATTACAGATTTTTCCAATAAAAAACGAAATTACAATAAAATCTTCATATACAAATTTAAAAAAAATCTTCATATACAAGATCTAAACATAAAAAGAAACAAAATCTTCATATACAAGATCTAAACATAAAACGAACCCTAAAATCGAAAATGAAGATCTGAAATTTTAAGAAAACTTGCCCAGAACTAAATTTGCCCAGAACGAACCCAGAAACTTGAAGGTTGAAGAACGAACAAAACGAACCTTGAAACTTTAAGAAAACCCAGAAATCTTGAAGTTCTTCTAAAATCGAAAATGAAGATCTGAAATTAGAGTAAGGATGATGAAGAAACTCAAAGGAAAAGGATGAAGAAGAAGTAGATCTGGGCGCCGGTTTTTTTGAACAAAATTTAGGGTTTGAGAAGGAGGAAGGAATCGAATAAACAAAAAAAGAGGATTTGGGAGGAAGGAAGATTAAGGAAGAAGAAGTGTTTGGGCGCCGTTTTGTTTAAGAATAAGGAAGAAGGAGGATTTACTAGGGTTTGAGGAGAAGGGAGTATTAGGGCATCCGTTTTGTTTAAGAATAAGGAAGAAGAAGTGTTTGGGCGCCGGTTTTCTTGAACAAAATTTAGGGTTTGAGAATGGAGTATTAGGCGCCGTTTTGCAATTTAAGGAGAAAGGAGTATTAGGGCATCAGGTTAGGGTTTATTTGAATGGGCTGGGCTTCAATGGCTGCGGGCAACAAAAAAAACCGCAGCCCTTCTCAAATTATTTTTTTTTTTGGAATTTAAATTGTCTATTGAAGAGTGTTTGGGGCTGCGGACAGTTAAAAAACCGCAGCCCTTTACCTAATTTTTTTTTGGCTACAATTTGGGGCTGCGGGCAATAGAAAAAACCGCAGCCCTTGTTAATTTTTTTTTTTTACAACATTTTATTTACTCATATGGGCTGCGTGTGCCTAAAAACCGCAGCCAATAAGTAGCAGCCAATAGCTTTTTTTCCACTAGTGATACAATTACACTTACATTTACATCCTTAGACTTTTTGTTGATCCACTGCAACCCGTCCTTTGTTTTCACTCTATGAGTGTGTAGAAACAACTCATAAGAGGACGGCGTGCGGTTTCGCTCTTTTTCCTGTGAAAACAAAGTTAATGGTTAAATAAAGTAATTAATTAATAATTAGAGAAAAAATTCAAATTCAAAAAAAATCAAGAACATACCAAGATGCGCAATGTCCGGCGGGCAGACACGGAGCCGCCGGTATGGGTGACTTCTGCGACACCCGATTCATTGCCCCGCCGACGGTTCTTCCTCCCTCGCTCCCGCTGGGCCTGGTATGATGGGTCTTTCCAGGCCTTTACCCATTCATCCCAAGCCTCCCTATCGGCCCATTTGGGCTTATATTCATTGTCCTCTTCATAGTGGCTCCTATGAAGATGCATAAGATCCTTGTACCGGAGCTTGGCCCTCTTCTCCCACTCCGTGCGGACCTTGGAAGTGACAGAGAGATCCCAAGTCCATTGTTGCTGAAACGACAAAAACAATTAATATTAGTTAAACAAACAAGTCAATTTAAAGTTAATCAAATAATGTAGTAAATAGACTTACTTGAAACTGCTGCCAATAGAAATCGATAGCTGCCCTAGATAGGAACCTCCAAGCATATCCTCTAGGATCTTGGTAGGCCTCAAACGTCCTACGAATGGACGTTGATATTTGGCTGCCAGTGTCGGTGGCAAACGTGCCCTGCTCGGTATTCCACAGAAGGGGTGGTGGTCGGTGCAGCGGCTGAGGGGGAGGGTCATCCCGTGGCGGGCCGTCATCCCGTGGCGGGCCCTGGGCCGTGTCATCCTCCGGTGTATTGATACGTGGCGAAGCACGTGATGACACCGGAGAGGGATTGACAGCCCCCACAGCAGTCCTAAAGTCTGACCGCACAAAATGCTCTTCTAATTCCGCATTTGGTGCAGCGCCAAGGTCAGAACGTGCAAGTTGTCGAACCGGTATAATATCAGGGTGGTATGGTTGACCGGTTCGGGGGTCTATACGTTGTCCTAAAGTATTTCTCATCCTAGGCATCTAATTAACAAGTATTTTTCGAAAAAAAGATATAAATAATTCGAAAAAAAACATATATATTCCGAAAAACATATATATTACGAAAAAACTCAGAAAAAAAAAAAACAAAAACCAAACCCTAAAAATAAACATAAACATTTCGAAAAAAACTCAGGAAAAAAAAAAACGAAACCCTAAAAATAAACATAAACATTTCGAAAAAAAACATATATATTTCGAAAAAAACTCAGAAAAAAAAACAAAAACAAAACCCTAAAAATAAACATAAACCTTTCGAAAAAAACTCAGAAAAAAAAAAAACAAAACCCTAAAAATAAACTTAAACATTTCGAAAAAAAACATATATATTTCGAAAAAAAAACATATATATTTCGAAAATAAACATGTATATTTCGAAATTAAACATTTAAAAAACGAACCCAAAAAACAACATAAACCCTAAATACAAAAAACAACATAAACCCTAAAAATAAAAAAAACAACATAAACATTTGAATAAAAAAACAAGATTATCAAACCCTAAAAATGTCATCAACATAAACCCTAAAAATAAAAATACAACATAAACCCTAAAAACAACATAAAAAACGAAACCAAAAAACAACAAAAACCCTAAAAAAAAACCCTAAACAATATAATAAACATTAATATATAAACAAGATTATCAAACCCTAAAAATCACATAAACAACATATGAACATTAATATATAAAAAAACGAAATAAACCCTAAAAACATTATAAACATTCGAATAAACATGTAAAAAACAAGATTATTATTATAAACATGTAAAAAAAACCCTAAAAATCACATAAACAACATATGAACATCATATGAACATCATGTTTTTGAAAAAAAAAACATATGAACATATGAACATCAAACCCTAAAAATCACATAAACAACATATGAACATCATGTTTTTAAAAAAAAAAACCTAAAAAAAAACTAACCTTTAATCCTTGAAAAACTTGGGAAGTAGTCGGAATCAAAATGATGCTAGTCGGAAATTGAAATGGTAGCTAAGGAATTAGTAGGAAGAATGGTAGGAATAGGAAGAGAGAAAGAGAGAAAAGAACGAGAAAGAGAGAAAGGTGAGAAAGAAATGAACGGTTTTTTGGTGAAGTGTGGGTATTTATATAAATACATCACCGACTGAGCTGCGACTATACCATAGTCGGTGGCTAGTCGGTGATTTTTTTACCGTTTAACCTAATGCCTTAACTGCCTCAGTAATTATGTTAAAAATTCAAAAAAAGACTTTTCAATTCACCGACTACGCTGCGACTATACCGTAGTCGGTGCTTAGTCGGTGAGATATTTTCAACCACCTAATAAATACTTGCAGTAACTTTTCAGAATGCTTGGGAAATTGAAATAACTTTTCAAAATCACCGACTAACCTGCGACTCAACGTTAGTCGGTAGTTAGTCGGTGCCATTTTTTCAACGCCCTAATTGCAGTAACTTTTTTGATTGCGTGGGAAAGTGAAAAAACTTTTCAGTGCACCGACTAATGTGCGACTAAAGTTTAGTCGGTGCTTTGTCGGTATATGAAAAAGCGTTTTTACCTTCCCAATGCGTTTTAACTTTTCAGATTTTTTCAACCACCTAATAAATTCGATATTTTTTTTTATTAATTGTTTATTATTATTATTATTATTATTATTATTATTATTATTATTATTATTATTATTATTATTATTATTATTATATTATAATTAATAAAATCTTAAATACTATATTTAAATATATAAAACTTTTTTTTATTTTGAAAAATAAATATATAAAACTTACTTCTTCAAAAAAAAAATATATAAAACTTACAACCGAATTTAAAAATAATAAGAAATAAACATATTATTATTAAAACCATATTATTGGGTTACATAATCGTCATCGACCTCATCGTCGTCAGATAATACAAGATCTTCGTCGTCGGTGTCTTCATTTTCCTCGTCATCATGAACCGTTTCGTCTAAGTGTAAAAGTTCTCCAGCGGGATCACGCAACGGTGCGACTTGTAGGTCAGAAACATCTTCATTTGCCACAAAATCGGTTGATCTCTCTTCCAGTTGGAAAGCAGTCTCCTCGAATTGCTTTGATCTGACTTTGCAAACAGCTCGCCAGTCTTTCATGTTTTGCCTTAAACTGGGATAAGATAAGTAATAAACTTGGGAAGCTTGAGAGGCTAGGACAAAAGGATCGTACTTTCTATAAAATCGACCAATATGAACGTCGACCAGCTTGTAACACGGATGGATTCTCGTACCATGGCCGTATCCGGTGGTAGTCTGATCAAACCATTGACATTTGAACAAAGTTACCCTTTTATTTGGAAGTGCTCGATACTCGAGGTCAACAATATCCTCTAACTTTCCGTAAAAGTCTGCTTCATCCGGACTGTTATCATCAGATTTCACGCACACCCCGCTGTTCTCAGAAGATTTCTTTTTGGCGGAATGAGAGATAGTGTGAAATCTATAACCATTCACGTAACAAACATCATAGCGACGTGCCTTCTGCAAAGGTCCCTCGGCCAGGTCCTTTAGAATATCCGCATTATCCACACCGTCTAGAAACCCGTCCCTGGACTGCATATAAGAACAATAATTCAACGTAAATACGTAATACTAATTTACACAACAAATTAAAGACATTTAACGTGTACTTACATTCTGTTTAAACCATAATGCAAACTGGTCTTCGACCACATTGTCAACTTGCTCTGCGTTTAGATTAGGCTCGTACTTTGTGATTAAGTGTATGAATTGATCATAAAATTGATTCACCTCTGGAAAATTTCGCATAACATAAGTCTGAGCAATTTTGAGATCTGCTTCATCCATCATAAAAGCCTTACCCCGACCATGAAATTTGATTGGGTGTGTAAATATGGACAAAACACCCGGTCTGACGTTGTTAAAGAATCCATCATCGTTTCTAGGTAGATCTCTAACTCTGCACCGAACATCTGGCCCAAAGTAATGCGATACAAAGTATGATGCTTCTTCATTAAGATATGCGTTGCAGATCGAGGCTTCAACATGTGCTTTGTTTTTGACATTAAGTTTTAAATGTCGAAGATACCTGTAATTTAAACCAAAGAGTAATTATTAAGACATGTAAAAAGTTATCAGAAAAGTAAATAGTACTAATATTTTAGACGTGTAATTAGTAATTACCTCTCAAAGGGATACATCCACCTATATTGTACCGGGCCAGCAATCCTTGCCTCGTAAGCTAGATGAACAGGCAGATGTTCCATGACGTCAAAGAATGTTGGAGGAAATATAGTCTCTAACTTACAGAGCACAACTGCAATTTCCTCGTCCAACCTCCACATATCTGCGGCAGAAATTCTCGGAGAAGTAAGACTTCTAAAATACAGACTAATTTCAGTAAGAGCTTCCCATACTTTTTCTGGCAGCAACTCCCGAAATGCAATAGGAATCAGTCGTTGCATGAACACATGACAATCATGACTCTTCATCCCGAATACTTGATGTTTAGCCATGTCGATGTTCCTGGCTAAATTAGAGACATACCCATCAGGAAATCTCAGAGTTTTAAGCCACTCCAGAAGGACAACCATTTGCTCTCTGTTTAGTGTGTATGATGCCTTGGGGATGGTAGAACCAACTGGATGCAATTCCGATCGGATCCCGAGCTCGGCTAAATCTTGACGTGCCTTGAGATGATCCTTAGTTTTTCCAGGCACACACATTATTGTGTTGAAAATGTTATCAAAGAAGTTCTTCTCAATGTGCATCACGTCAAGGTTGTGACGGATCATATTTGTGCTCCAGTACGGCAAATCCCAAAAAATACTTCTCTTCTTCCATCCAACACAATGTCTACTTAAATCCGCGTTGTACTCTACTGCATCGTCTTCAAACACCCTTAAAAACTCAAAACGATCTAACTCCTCCAAAAGCTCATTTCCCATACGTATTTCGGGCATTACAGCCTTCTCAACAACTCCACGGCTAAAAAGCACCCGATTTCTACGTAATCGGTGTGTACTATCTAAAAATCTCCTATGTGAGTCAAACCAACTGACTTTTCTACTGTGTCTTAAATAAAAGGCTTTGGAGTCATCCATGCAGTACGGACAAGCGTGCAAGCCAGATGTACTCCACCCCGACATCATCGAATAAGCTGGGAAGTCGTTGATTGTCCACATCAAAGCTGCACGAAGTATAAAGTTCTGCCTCTTGGATACGTCGTACGTCTGGATCCCATCTTCCCACAACAGCTGTAACTCATGTATCAATGGCTGGAGGTACAAATCAATCTTATGTTTTGGATTGTTAGGGCCAGGGACGATCACCGTTAAGAACATGTACTGCTTTTTCATACACATGAAGGGCGGAAGATTGTATGGAGTTAGTATTACGGGCCAGCATGAATATTGTTGACCCGAGCTGCCAAATGGGTTGAAACCATCTGTACACAACCCCATTCTCACATTTCTTGTCTCCCGTGCAAAATCCGGATGTGTCGCGTTGAAATTCAACCAGGCCTCACTGTCCGAGGGGTGACACATCTCTCCATCTTCTGTACAATGCTCCGCATGCCACCTCATGTGGCTGGCAGTGGTCGCAGACGCATACAACCGTTGTAGCCTAGGACCAATGGGAAAGTAGTGGAACTGCTTTCTTGGGTTATTATCTGATTTCCATCTAGAAACACCACACTCACCACATTGGGTCATACTCGTTGTGGGGCCCCAATAAATCATACACCCATTAACACAACAGTCAATCTTCTCTACCGGCAATCCAAGAGCCGAAATTTGCTTCTTCGTGTCGTAAAACCTTTTTGTCATCCGATTATCTTTCGGCAACAACTCAATAATGAATTGACATAATTCATCATAAAGTCTCTCTGGAATACGAAAGTCTGTCTTCAGGCTAGACATCCTTCCTATGACCGACATCTGAGTATGCGTTTCACAGCCAGGGTACAGTGGTAAGTTGGCTGCCCTTAGCATTTCAAAGAACTGTCTGGATATAGGGTTCGGATCTTCATCGTTATGTACGGGCGAGTATGGTACATTAGCGACGACATCATCACGATGCGGTAGAAAATGATGATGTGTGTCCGGAAAAACACTCGCTGCTGCATCGTACACCATTTGTGCATACGGATTCTGAACCGTGTTCTGCTGTAACTCGGTACAAATTGGTGCACCGTCAGAACATTTGTGCAGGTACCAATCGTAGTAGTTTTCAACAAACCCCTTCTTTAACAGATGATCTCTTACGACATCTACACCCCATACTCTACGATTACCGCACTTTTTACACGGACATCTAATTTCAATTGGATTTTTTTTCTTTGCAAATTGTATAAATTCTTCGACCCCTTCTAAATATCTGATATTAAAAACTCCTTTAGAACTTCGTTGGTACATCCAACTTCTTTCAGCTCGTAAGTCCATTGCTCGTAAGTGAAAAAAATAAATTGTTGCAGAATGTAAAGAGAAAGTAAGGAAGTAAAATGTATGATAGATTTACGTAAGATAGATTTACGTAAAATAGATTTACGTTGACGGCTATTTATAGAACAGGTGCAGAATTTTGAATTTTGAATTTTCAATTTTGAATTTCCGACTGACTGGCGACTGTCATAATAGTCGGTATAGTGTCGGTCATGAAAAGATGTGCCCTTAAAAGTTTTTGAATTTTGAAATCACCGACTACCTAGCGACTGAAGGAGTAGTCGGTGTCTAGTCGTTGTATATTAAAAAAAAATGTGCTACTTAATTTTTTTAAATTTTGAAATTACCGACCAATTACCGACTAGCATCGTAGTCGCAGGCTAGTCGCTAACAACACGGATATTCAGGTAATAAGTGCTTTTTGACCCTTTTTGACACGGATACTCAGGTACTAACTTCCATTTGACCATTAGTTACCGACTATTCGGCGACTGGATTTCTAGTCGCAAGCTAGTCGGTAAAACTTAAAAAAAAAAAATTAAAATGAGCTTTTTTTCCGGCCATTTTGTTTTAAAATTATTAGTACTAAGTTGAAATTGTGTTTTTCCTTACTTAGTTCGTCGTATGTACTATAAAAATTGATAACGTTAAAAGTATGTTTCTCAAAAATGTAGAAAATAAGCATCGTAACTTTACTTATTATGATTCTACTAAGAAAATTTTTTTTCATTGCATGGCGTTAGCTGCCCGATAGTGGACTTTACAACCTATACTCCCTCTAATTCACCATTAAGTGGCTCCTATATGTTTTTTGACATTGTTCATATCGTAAAACAAATTGGAGCTACTTAACGGTGAAATAGAGGTAGTAGAATAGGCCGTAAGTACCACTAACGCGCATTAGTGTAATTTACAACCTATACTCCCTCCAATTCACCATTTAGTAGTTCCTATATGTTTTTTGACATTGTTCATATCTTAAAACAAATGGGAGCCACCCAATGATGAACTAGAGGTAGTAGAATAGGCCGTAAGTACCACTATCTAGCAAACAAACGCTTTCACTAGTGGAAAAATCGTTATGGGTGTAGGACGCTGTCGTACGCGCACAAATTTAAATTATATTTTACCCTATTACAACTTCCTAAATATAGTAAGTGGTAAGTAGGGGTCGAACCCACAGAGATTGTGATTACTAATTTTAAAGATACTTCTAAAATATTTAGAAAATATGCAAAGTAAAAAGATGGGGGGAAATGAGTTTTGATCTTAGACTACTAAAAACTTAAAAATAAAATAAGCTTAAAAGTAAAAGAGAGTAAATCAATAAGAGAAAGTAGTAGTAACATGTATTTTAGTCATTGGCAAGATTATTTTTAATCATTGATTAATTACAACTTTTATATGAATAGGCGGCTGTAGGATTTATAGTACCCTCGTAAATCCCCTGTCAACCCTTTTATATTAGCTCACTATTTGTACCCAAGATAGTAAAGCCCTAGTGTTCATTAATCCGGTTTTAATGAATTGACTGCTTTAATTTTTGGAAGACTTCACCAACCATTAAATTTAATTAAGAAGATACCCTATAACCCAACTAAATTTAATATCATGTAAACTCTAATAATAAAACTAGATGCAGTTATTATTACTAGTTGTTTCTTTAATAAAACTAACTAAACAAAGTTTAATTAATTTCAAAACATTAACTTATACAAGAATAATTAAGTGTACCCAACAAAACTAATCTTATATAAATTTAGAGATTAAAAACAAGTTTACATAAATACTCAATAACAAAGTTGTATAAATTAAAGACCGATTTAAATCTCATAAAAATAATATGCCAAGACATTAATACATATTACAACAAAATAATTTACTCTAAATTAAACATGATAAAGAAAAGAGAATAAGAAAATTTCATTAAGTAGATAATTTTGTAATACAAAAGAAAAGACTCAACTATTTTTTTTCTAACTCTCTACTTAGTAGTACTAAGTATATGAGAATGATACATTCCATTAAGGGATGTAATATCTCTATTTATAGAGATTAAAAGAGTATAAGACAAAAATAAAAATCTAAATTGTTGCCAATGGGATTCGTACAACACAACTATAGTACCACTTGCATACTACTTAACCATCCAAGTTAAGGAAGTGATGATGATATATATTCAGTTCGTAGTCAAGCTTTCGGCTGTCATTAAAGACAATTAATGAAGTATAACAAAAAGTTGTGGCCAGGGCTTGAACACGTAACACATTAGCTGTGTGGCCAGCCTCTATCCAACTCAATTAGAGTTTTGGTTGAAATTCTCTTCTTCAAATACTTAATTAACATGTTGTCCAGCAGCTGCACTCAAATACTTTACAGCCGACTTTATCTCTGTTTTCCCGTTTATACAGGTGAAATTGGCTTTTTCACCAAACATAAAAGTTGTAGAACTTTTCGAGTAGATGTCCGTAGCCTCAAAAAACGCCTGATTTGGAGTCCGTATGAGTGAGATATACCTATTTCAAAACTGACGCGCCAAATACTTCGCGAGTAACAATTTTTCTTCGTTCGGCTCCAATTTTCTCATTTCGTCCAACTCTATTTTTAATCAAAAATCCTACAAAATATTAATAAAATTATATAAGTGTAGATATTAATTCTTAAATTAAATATTCATTAAATATTAAATATTATTTAATAAACGTAATTAAATTATACGTAGAGAGGAATAAAAATAATATAACTTTCAGCACTTAACAATGGGCTGCGGGCATTTTGTGGGTATGGGCTGCGGTTTTGTCTCGCAGCCCTTGGAGTAGCAGCAAATGAGATTTCATTATTGGCTGCGGACATTACAACCGCAGCCCTTAGTCATCTTTTAAAATCAAAAAAAAAACAAGGGCTGTGGACATATCTAGAACCGCAGCCCTTAATACCATTTTTTAAAAAAAAAATTTTTTTTTCATTTCATTTCATTTCATTGAAGATCGAAAATAAACATGATGAACATGAAACATGAAGAACATCAAACGATTTCAACAAAATTTCAACATCAAACAAAAGAACATGAAGATCTGATTCAAACGAACCCAGAAAAACATGAAGAACATCATAAACGATTTCAACATCAAACTTCAAACATGAAGAACATAAAAAAAAACCCAGAAATTTCAACATCAAACAAAAAAACGAAAACAAAACGAAAATTACAACAAAACCGCAATTGGAATGTTGAAAAAAACGAAAATTACAACGAAAATTACAACAAGTTTGCTAATTTCAACAAAATACAACGAAAATTACAAGAAAAAAATATTGAAAAAAACGGAAAATTACAACGAAAAAAGACTTCAGATCTGGATCTGGATGAATTTGCTAATTTGATTGAAATGCTTGCCTGAGAACCTCTGGCATAAATATTGCCAAGAGAATCAATGTGGGCACTGAAGGGATGATGAACCCACTTGCCAGGTTCAGCCGGAACGACGTCGCTGTGAGATTTGGATGAAGGATTCATAGTAGTTGGGATTTGGATGAAGGATTCATGGAATAAACAAAAGGTTTTAGGTTTTAGGATGAAGGATTCATGGGTGAAGGATGATGAAGGAAAAAGGATTCATGGGTGAAAAAAGAAACAAACGGCGCATTCATAGGTATTTTTTAGGTTTTAGAACATTAGGGTTTTTAACATAGTATATATATATAAGAGAAGGGGCGCCTCATTTTCGTCTTTTTTTTTAATTAAAAATAATGAAATTAACACTAGGGGCTGCGGACAGATGTAAAAACCGCAGCCCTTTACTATTTTTTTTTTGGTTAATTTTCGAAAATATTGAAGACACTTTGGGGCTGCGGACAGTAGACAAAACCGCAGCCTTTTACTATTTTTTTTTTGGCTACAGTTTGGGGCTGCGGACACAAGACAAAACCGCAGCCCTTGTTTATTTTTTTTTTTACCATATTTTTTTTACTCATATTGGCTGCGTGTTCCTAAAAACCGCAGCCAATAAGTAGCAGCCAATAGCTTTTTTTCCACTAGTGCTTGCAAATAAAAAATTATTCTTTTTCAGTAGCAAATATAAGTAAAATAATACGTTGCTCATTATCTACACTTTTGAGAAACATATTTTAAGCGTTACACATTTTTATAGTAAACATACAGGACAATAAGTAAGAAGAACATATATTTCGATTAAGTACTGATAATTATTACAACAAAACGGCACGAAAAAAAAGCTCATTATAACTTTTTTTCGTGAAAAAATAGCTATGTTAATCAACATAACCTATTACTTCTTGACACGTACACCGATTGATACACCGAGTGAAATTAATCATGTACGTGTCAAGAAGCATAGGATATATTGAAAAAAAAGCTCATTAGTAATTTTTTATACAACAAAATACTACATTAAATTTATATAAATCACTACATCCTACCCCTATATCATCACGTACACCGATTGAAATTAACCATGTACGAGTTGAATAGAGGTAGGATATAGTGAAGAACAAAACGGCACGAAAAAAAAAGCTCATTATAATTTTTTTCGTGATAAAATAGCTATGTTAATCAACATAACCTACTACTTCTTGAAACGTACACCGATTGATACACCGAGTGAAATTAATCATGTACGTGTCAAGAAGCGTAGGATATGTTGAAAAAAAAAGCTCATTAGTATTTTTTAATACAACAAAATACTACCATTAAATTTATGTAAATCACTACATCCTTCCCCTTTATCATCACGTACACCAATTGAAATTAACCATGTACGAGATGAAAAGAGGTAGGATATAATAAAGAACAAATTTGAGGCAAGTCTCATTTGCTTAAAAACAACCATTAAATTTATGTTAATCACTATATCCAACCCCGTCTCTACGCGTACACCGATTAAATTAACCATGTACGCGTCGAGAGGGGAGGGATACAGTGAACAACAATGAGAAACAAATTTATGTATGTTTATAAGCAAATGTGGTTCATACCTTTAATATCAAATTTTTCCATATTTTTGATACGATTGAACTGTTAAATTTATGTTTCGCAATTTGTCCCGTTCTTCCCGAACCCATACTTAAGTAAACAAACTCGAGTATGGGTACGAAGAGAACGGGGCAAGTGAGAAACATGATAAAGTTGAAAGGTGCTAGTAGCTCCAAGATCAATATTCAATTTTAATATGCCATATTTTTATTATGATTGAATCGTTTTATTAATATTTCGAGACCGTTTATTTTTTTGTTTTTCAACTTCTCGCCTTCCACCTCCACCCCTACTTAATTCTTCTCAAGTAGGAGAGTTAAATAGGGGTGGTGGTGGATGGCGACAAGAGAAGAACAGATAAATTATAGAGAGAAGAGGGAAATGGTGCAAATGAAAAATGACGCATGGGGGGTTATTTATAGACAAAATCAGGATATTACCGACTGCTTAACGACCTAGTTTTAGTCGGCGCCTAGTCGGACAAAATAAAAGTTTTTGAATTTTGAAATCACCGACTACGCGGCGACTAACATAGCTGTCGCAAGTTAGTCGCTATACACACGGATACTGAGGTAATAAGTGCTTTTGACCTACAATACCTGCCATTTGACCATAATCACCGACTACCTAGCGACTGAAGGGGTAGTCGGTGTTTAGTCGGTGTATATTAAAAAAAAAATTAAAATGAGCTTTTTTCCGGCCATTTTGAGTTATAATAATTAGTACTAAATTGAAATTGTTCTTTTTCTTACTTAGATACTCGTATGTACTATAAAAATTGATAACGTTAAAAGTATGTTTCTCAAAATTGTAGAAAATAAGCATCGTAAATTTTATGGTCATTTCTAGAAGCTAACAAATCAGTAACTGACGGTTCTAGCTTGACTTGTTCACAAAGTGCAGGTTTGAGTTTCTTGGTTTCAAGTGTTTGCTTCAGGCTATCATCACTAGAACTATCGAGATTGTAACAATTGTTTGAACCCCTACGGCATCGCCTTTTATTTTTGACGTCATGGACATGATTAGGATTCTCATGTCCATGACGTCAAAAATAAAAGGCGATGTCGTAGGGGTTCAAACAATTGTTACAATCTCGATAGTTCTAGTGATGATAGCCTGAAGCAAACACTTGAAACCAAGAAACTCAAACCTGCACTTTGTGAACAAGTCAAGCTAGAACCGTCAGTTACTGCTTTGTTAGCTTCTAGAAATGACCATAAAATTAACAATCTTTCAACGATGATGACTTGTCGGTCATGAAAAAATGTGCTACTTAATTTTTTTTAATTTTGAAATTACCGAACAATTACCGACTAGCAGCGTAGTCGCAGGCTAGTCGCTATAACTTAAAAAAAAAAATTAAAATGAGCTTTTTTCCGGCCATTTTGAGTTATAATAATTAGTACTAAATTGAAATTGTTCTTTTTCTTACTTAGATACTCGTATGTACTATAAAAAATTGATAACGTTAAAATTATTTTTCTCAGAAATGTAGAAAATAAGCCGCGTAAATTTACTTATTTTTATTCTACTAAGAAAATTTTTTTATTGTATGACGTTGGCTACACAATAGTCGACTTTACAACCTATACTACCTCTAAATAATTCACCATTAAGTAGGTTCTATATGTTTTATGACATTATTCATATCGTAAAACAAATCGGATCTACTTAATGGTGAACTAGAGGTAGTAGAAATAATAGGCCGTAAGTACCACTATTGTCTAACCAAACGCCATACATATCAAAAATTATTCTTTTTTAGTAGCAAATATAAGTAAAATAATACGTTGCACATTTTCTACACTTCTGAGAAAAATATTTTAAGCGTTTCTAACACAATTTTATAGTAAACATACAAGATAATAAGTAGGAAAAAAACATATATTTCGATTCAGTACGGATAATTATTATAACAAAATGGCACGAAAAAAAGCTCATTAAAATTTTTTTATACAATATTTCGAATTTTGTGATTAAGTGTACAAAAATATAATAACGTTAATCACTATATCCTACCCCGGTCTCCACCCGTACACCTATTAATATTAATCATTTCACCGATTTAAATTAATAATGTACGGGTAGAGAGGGATAGGATACAGTGAAAAACATTAAACAACTTTTATACAATAAATATAACCATTTACTTTAGAGTATGTTCGAACTTTGTGATGAAGTGTACAAAAAAAATTTATAACGTTAATCACTATATCCTACCCCTTGATCCAGTCGTACACCGATTAAAATTAATCATGTACACAGATTGAAATTAATCATGTACGACTGGAAAGGGATAGGATACAGTGAAAAACATTAAAAAATTTTTTTACTTTAAATATAACCATTAAATGTGGTTCATACCTTTAATATCAAATATTGCCATTTTTTGATACGATGGAACCGTTAGATTTATATTTCGCAACTTGTCCCGTTTTTCGTGTACCCACACTTAAGTGATGAAACTCGAGTGTAGGTTCAGGCGAAGAACGGGGCAAGTGAAAAACATGTCAAAGTTATAACCTCTCCAAGATCAATATTAAATTTTGTCATATTTTTATTTAGATTGAACTTTTATTAATGTTTTTCAACTTCTCACACTCCACCTCCACCTCTACTTAATCTAATTCTATCTCGAGTAGGAGTGAGAGGAGGAGTGTGACAAAAGAAAAACAAATAGATTATAGAGAGAAGAGAGAAGAGAGAAAGGGGCAATTGGAAAATGACGTGAAGGGGGGTATTTATAGACAAAATCATGAATGTACCGACTACTTATCGACCAAAGCGTGGTCGGAAATCAGTCGGGGACATTTTTATTTATGGACAATGTTTTATTTTTTTTTTTTGAATCTTGTTATATATTTTTCGACCAACTACCGACCAATAGACTAGTCGCTAATCTAGCGACTTATGTTTTGGTCGCAAATTAGTCTGTAGTTTGCTACCATATTGCTTTTGGTCGGTATTTAGTCGGTATTACCGACTACTTGCTTTTAGTCGGTATTTTAGTCGGAAATTGCGACTAAAATACCGCAGTCGGTATTACTGAGTCGCAATTTTGCAAAATTTTTGTAGTGTTAGTTAATTTATTGCAAAAACGAAATACTAACTAATATATGTGACATATAATTTATTTTATAAATAGACTTTATTTAAGTCTTGTCCACACAAATAATCTTTCACTATATAATATACTTAGGAAAAATTACCTAGAATAATCCAAACTATTCATGATTTTCCTACAATAATCCCAACTATTGATTAACCATGAATAATCCCAACTTTGAGGGGTATTTTCCTAGAATATACTTGGGTAACCTGATGACCTGCTATAGTAGGTAATTCACCAAAAAAATAAATTAAATATTAGTTTAAAAATAGAAAATATTATTGAAAAATTACATAAAAAATCCTAAATAATAAAAAAAATCACAAATTTTTTATGAATATTTTTTTAACATTTTTTGTGACATTTTATTTTAATTTATCTTTTTATTTTAAAAAATAAAACTTGCTATAGCAAGTCATCCGGTCACCGGGTTTACTCTAGGAAAATGCCCCTCAAAGTTGGGATTATTCATGGTTAATGTGATACCCCAGATTTAGCTTGAAAAGAGATTGATAGACTACTCATATCAACAAGGTGCATCTTCTTTTCTAGGGAGCCCATTTGCTAAGAACTCCACAGTTAAGCGTGCTTGGTGGAGAGCAATCTTAGGATGGGTGACCTCCTGGGAAGTTTTCCGGGTGCGCACGAGTGAGGCCAAAGTGCGCTGGAAAGACTTGTGTTGGTCTGTGGGGCTAGTCTACAGTCTCCATGAGTAGTCACCGGTGGTCCGTTGGGCCGGGGTGTTACAAATGGTATCAGAGCAACCCTGCGACCGTGGCTGATTATGTCTTCAGCGCACCTAGCGGGGGAAAAGATCCTGAAGTAACGGTCCAACGAGGACGTTGTATTCTTAAGTGGGGGTGAGTGTGATACCCCAGATTTAGCTTGAAAAGAGATTGATAGACTACTCATATCAACAAGGTGCATCTTCTTTTCTAGGGAGCCCATTTGCTAAGAACTCCACAGTTAAGCGTGCTTGGTGGAGAGCAATCTTAGGATGGGTGACCTCCTGGGAAGTTTTCCGGGTGCGCACGAGTGAGGCCAAAGTGCGCTGGAAAGACTTGTGTTGGTCTGTGGGGCTAGTCTACAGTCTCCATGAGTAGTCACCGGTGGTCCGTTGGGCCGGGGTGTTACAGTTAATCAATAGATGGGATTATTGTAGGAAAATCATGAATAGTTTAGATTATTCTATGTAATTTTTCCTATACTTTATTGATCAAATACTCCCTCCGAATCATTTTAGTTGTCCCATTTTCGTATTTGACAAATTCATATCAATTGTCCCATTTCCTTTTTTGTCTATATATATTTTACTTAAATGCCCCCACTTTTCCGATTCCCAATACTCAACTACCACCTTTACAATTTATTTAATCAATTAAAATACTCAACTACCACCTTTTTAATGGACCCCAGACCACCCTTAGTAACCGTGAAAACCCAAATGAGGCATCTAAAATGATTCGGAGGGAGTATATAATTTAATTTCTTAAAATCTTTTTAGCAATAATTTTAACAAAAATAAAAATAAAAAGGAAATTAAATTTTATAGGGTAACATCGAACTTTCGTGAAACACTTCAATTAAACGTCAAAATGATAAACTAATCATTTAAAAGCATAAAAATGATTTAGCGCAAATTATAAAGACAACAACCAACATTTAATAAGAGTCTGTCAAATTAGTGAATTAAACGAAAATTGACAAAAATTTAATAAAAAATACTACAAAAGTTAAATAAGACATAAACTAAATATTACCATCGTAATAAAAATCTTACAAAAATGTTATAACAGCCATTTCATGAAAAGACAACATGAGTTAAAACAAAAAATGATCGAAGAGTGAGCACGCAATTACATGCATGTACTTCCTCCGTTTCATTTTAGTTGCAACATTAGCTTTAGCACATTTTTTAAGGGTCGTCAAATCATTATGGTAAAAGTATAAATTTACCCTAGGGTGAGGTGGAGGAATTCTTTACCTCCAAATAAGTGAAATCAAACTCTTTTTCTATTCATCTTTTTTAATTTACTCCGATTCTACCTCTATCAAACCTATTTCAATAACTTCATTTGCATCTCTAATTACCTTTGTTGCATTAGTTTGACTTTTTTCACTACCTTAAATATTTACTCTCAATCCAAGCGACCCCTATAAAGTGATTTAGTAACATTTTATTTGACCTTTAGTGACGTATGCAATTATCACTATAGTCTATAATGACATTTATAAAAGATGTCATTAGATTTTTGCCGCAGAAAACTTTAGTATGATTTTTTATTATGCTGCTAAAGGGTCTAATAAACACCACTAACTCCCCTAGTTATGTTTGCCAATTGATTTGATGAATGATCTTGAAAATGACCAAGAGTTCATGATCGTTGTCTCTTTGTTTTAGCTCTTGAAAAGGACTAGTATAACAAATCGTGCAATGCACGAAGTAGTTAGTTTAAAAGTAGATATAAATATAAATTTTAAATAAAGATACAATTACATGTAATCAGTACGAAATTATTATATTTTTTATAAAATAGATGGAGAATTTTAGAATAGTCATTCCAATAGAAACACACATTTACAAACTCTTGTTTGTGTGTTTGAATAGTCATTCTTCAAAAACGCAAACGATAAAAATTGCATTTACTTAAAACAAAAATGCAAATTCATTCACGAATGATGAAAATGAACAAACACTCACACAATGCATAAAGTCATCACTTACAATACATTACAAGAATTAAAAATAAAAAGTAACTAAACCCACTCCCATAATTAAAAAAACAACACTCTCAACACCAAATCCTTATTGTCAAGAAACTAAGTAACTCAGCTAAAAACTTAAGCTAATAATTGAGGTCCCAAAATATGTTCTTATTGCATCGATCACTTATCTTCCAACACGGAATGTTGTGTTTACAACACTGCATCATGTTATTTAACCTCAACATAACTGATAACAGCAATTCTTTCAAGGTGGTGAGGAAGGTTTGGCTTAATACGTTCCGGGTACAATACCATCAAATCTAATTGCGAAAGAGATGGCAAAGAACCTGCTATGCTTATCAGATCAAAATCCCTTATCCTCAAATATTTAAGCCTTCCAAATCCATCCGTTCCGAAATCAAATTGTTGTATACCATCAGTTCTAAGATAAAGGTGTTCCAGTTTTTTTAAGGGTCTCAGTGCAGCAATCAACTCTTGGATTGTTTCATTTGCGTCTCTTGTCATTGATCTTTTGAGCTCTAATGACAAACTACATAACTCTGTGCTCCTCTCAATCCAGCCTGACAATGAGTATCTTCCTATATCGCCCCATAGTACAATAGTCTCAAGTTTCTCGGGGGAATATTCACGGTGGTATATATCTCTTTGTCTCGGAGGAGAAATAGGACACCAACACATAGAAAGAAATCGGAGTTCAGGCATTTCTTGTAATGCTTCAGAAAACTGTCGATCATAGTTCTTATTTACATTCACTATTGCAAACCTTCTTAGCTGTGTTAAGTGTTTTAACTCTTCCAATATGTACTCAAGTTTGCCTTCTATCTCGTCTAAGGTTTGTAAAGCTGTTAAGCTTCTTAAAACCCCTTCTGGAATTTGCACCTCAATACTCAGCAGAAGATGTCGCAACTTCTTGAGCATGCTCATTTCTTTCGGAAGTTGACAAATATAAGATGGATGCTTTATTTCCAAGGTTTCCAAATTCAAAAGCTTACAAATGAACTCTGGAATTTTTTTGATTTTATGATGTGTCATGCTTAAGAACCGAAGGTTACACATACTGGAAACCACTTCAGGGAAATTGTCTTTTTGGTACTGCTCAAGAAGTAGTACTCTTTGTAAACAAATGATTGATCTCTTTGGGAAATTCGGAAAGGTTTCATTCTTGAAAGATAAGACACTACGAACGATCCAGGAGTTACCCATAATACTATTATCCCAATTAAGAAATGTACCAGTATTGATACTATCCAAGTGGAGATTAGTGCCACCAATATTGTTCATTGAAAGCCTGTGGAATGGTTTATTGAGTATTGCTGAAGACGATGCCTTGGGTAAAACTTGACAAAATTCTAGATCTTCTAACTTTTGCAAAATTATCTCATGAAATACATTATGGACTCTGACGAACGTTTCACGCAATTCCAACATTGCATGATAGCTTTTTTTCTCTTTGTAGCCCAGTATAACCAATCCCTTATGGATGAGTTCATCCAAAAGATTTTCGGCTCTTTCTTCCACGGTATAATTTGTACATATTGGCTTGATAAAACCCTCTGCAACCCATATATGAACTAATGTATGAATGTATATTTGGGAATATTGTGGAAACATGCCAAAGTATAAAAAACATTGTTGAAGCTCATACGACGACAAATCATGATAAATGTAAAGAAATATCTTCTTTATCCTTTTATATATCGAATCTTTTCTAAGCTCAATTCCGAAATCATCAATAACAGTCTTCCATCTCGATTCATTTTTCTGGGCAAGAATTGAAGCCACTGCCCCAATTAGAAGTGGATTATTTCCACATTTTTGTAAAATCAACGGTAACAAAGTGCATTCACCCTTTTCAGAATGAAAAACCTTCATACAAAATAGACGCTGAGCATCAAAATCGGACAAGGGACAAACATGATAAGTAATCCCATATACTTTAGTTGTCCAGTGCCCAGCAATATGTTCACCACCACGCATTGTCATCAATATTGCACTTCCTTCTTCATTATATGGAAATGCGTATTTTATACTATCCGAAAACTCATCATCATTGCCCCAAACATCATCAAGGACAATTATATAGCTGCACAAATAATCAGAATTGAGTTTACATCTTGTAGTTCTCATAATGTTTTGTTTAAAGAAATAAAAACCAAACTAAGGAAAATGCATAACCTTATATTAGGGAGAAGGAGGAAAATACACAGCAATTACATACTCCCTCTAATTCACCACTAAGTTCCCATTTGTTTTTTCCACACTAATCATATCTTACTCTCAATTTGTATCTTATTATTAATCTATAAGTTAAAACATAGTCAAGTCACAAGTGGGATCTTGTTTAATTCGTCTCAATGCAAGGATTATTTATTTCAACTTTCCACAATTTTTAATTATGCACAATTCGAGATATCAACGATTGAATAAGTGCATTGGATAGAGTGGTAAATCAAATGGGACTTTAACGATGAATTGGAGGGAGTATTAAATAGGCAACAAAGGGTTTCGGTTGCCTATTTTGTCTCATAAGCCCTTAGGCGACAACATAGGCGACAAAAACCTTTGTCGCATAATGGCTTTTTTGTCGCCTATTCCAACGCCTATTTATGCGTAGCCTATTTTGTCGCCGATTTAATTCTGAAGATATAAAAAAGTATGAATATTTGTTATTATTATATAATAATAGTATAACTATTATTATTAAATAATAATAAATATACAATAATTTTTGTATAAATAATAATAATAATCGACCTATATATACAAAACATGGACTAAAATTTAAATTAATATTAATAAATGAAAAAATTAAACATTAATATTTATAATACAATTAAAAATTGTTATTTACATAAATGTTAGAAGTATATTTACATTAATAAATGAAAAAATTTAGAACTATAGTAGGTAAGCTCAATTACTTACACTAGTGGAAAAAACGTTATTGGCTGCGAGACATAACCAGCGGTTTTAGTGTATACGCAGCCAATATATAAATTTAAAAAAAAATTATAATAGACTGCAGTTTTAATAGGTGACCGCAACAAAAAAATTTATAAAAGTCATGGGCTGCAGTTTTATTTAATGTCCGTGGCCAATGTGAGCCCTAATTAAAAATTTGAGCCCAGCCCAAAATCAACAAATAACCCTACGCCTATCCCTAAGTCTCTGATTTGTTCTTCTCACAAACCCTACCTTCCGCCTCCTTCTCTCATCACAAATAAGTCTCTGATTAATTTGTTCTTCAAAAGCTACAAAAGCAAAATCTACAAACCCTACCTTCCGCCTCCTTCTCTCACTTTCCTCTCACTTCTCACTAACCCTAATTTCCCTAAGTTCTTTTATTTAATTCCGCTTATGTCAAACACAAACGAAAATTTTCGTCTCTGAATTGTTCAAAAGCAAATGAAAATTTTCGCCTCTGATTTGTTCAAAAGCAAACGGTTATTTCGTCTCTGATTTGTTATATTATATGTTCAAAAGCATCTCCTCCATATCTCAGATTTTCGTCCATGGCGTTTCAACAATGGCATTTCAGGTTTCGTTCCTTCAAAATCAATGGCGTTTCAGTTTTCGTCCAGATCTGAGTCTTCGTTCGAAGCCGTTTTAGTTTTCTGATTTAGTTTTGATTTTGTCCAGGTTTCGTTCCTTTTTGATTTTTATTGTAATTTTCTGATTTTCTTAATTACTCTAGCATTAGATTTAATTCAAGCATTTCAATCTAGCATTTGAGACTTAATCTTCCTACAAGTTTGTAAGTATTCTTTAGTCTTTTAAATTACTTTGCTATTGAATTATTTTATTAGCTAGTCTTAAGCTTTCTGTATTGAACTTTAGATTTATCTATTAATCTTCTTTCAATAAAAAGTGTAGTTCCTCAATATTGTTCTTGAATTTATTATTATTGTTATTTAGTAATTCATTATTGCTCATTTTATAATTTGTCATCTAATTTATTATCATTTATGTCTAGCATTAATTTTGAAGTAGTATTTATTGCATTCATCATGATTAGTGAGTAGATACATACATACATACATACATACATACATACAAAGATACATACATACATACATACATACATACATACACACACACATACGTACGTACACACACAAACAAACACACACACACACACACACATATATATATATATATATATATATATATATATATATATATATATATATATATATATATATATATATATATATATATATATATATATATGTATCTTCGGAAATTAGGAATATATATATAATGACAAAAAAACATAACACTGAAACTCGGGAGCCCCAGACCCACCGGCATAAAAAACCCCGCGAGGGGAAAAAGCCATTGGAAAAGTGGACCAAGGATCAGGCCACCACAAACAGTATAGGGGTGGGCTATGCCTCCATGAAAAGATCCATCACCTTACATACCAGGGGGTCACTACAACACATTACACACCAAAAAACAAAAAAACATCCCACCACCACATCATCACAACATGAAAAAAATACTGAAAAAAAAGAGATATATATATATATATATATATATATATATATATATATATATATATATATATATATATATATATATATATATATATATATATATATATATATATATATATATATATATATATATATATATATATATATATATATATATATATATATATATATATATATATATATATATATATATATATATATATATATATATATATATATATATATATATATATATATATATATATATATATATATGTATATATATATACACACACAAATTCTTGATGGGGTTCTTATTGCGCATGAGTCCTTACATTAGCTCAAGAAGAAGAAAATCCAGGGGGCGTTACTTAAGCTTGATTTCCATATGGCTTATGACTCGATTCATTGGTCTTTTTTGGAACTTGTTATGAGAAAGTTGGGGTTCGGTCGTAATTGGGTTCGTTGAGTTATGGATTGTGTTTGTTCGGCTTCTATGTCTGTCTTGCTTAATGGTGTGCCTTTAAAACCTTTTAACATGGAAAAGGGTCTTCGCCAAGGGGATCTCCTCTCCCCTTATCTTTTTATCATTGTTACTGAGGTGTTAGTTCTCTTGCTTAATAGGGCAGTGGCTCAGAATATTATTGTTCCTGTTGAGATTGGTCGAAATAAGGTGAGTTTAAGGTTACTACAATTTGCTGACGACACTTTGATCTTTGTTCCTAGGAGTGAGATAGTGATTAGGAATTATTTTCGTATTTTATATGTTTTTGCTGTTATGTCTGGTTTGGAGCTAAATTATCATAAGTCCTGCTTTATATCTTGGGATCATCATGACACTTAGTGGGCGGCTGATGTAGCGAGCAAGATGGGGTGTGTACATTCGGTGCTTCCTTTTACTTACCTTGGTGTGCCTCTGGGTGAGAATATGAATAAGAGTTTGGCTTGGAAGCCTATCCTGACAAAGATTCAAGCTAAGTTGGGGTCGTGGAAGGCTCGTCTATTGTTGCGAGCGGGACGGCTTACTCTTATTAAGAGTGTCCTTAATAGTCTACCTGTGTATTATTTGAGTTTGTTTAAAATGCCGAAGAGTGTTGCCCATCGGATTGTGTGTCTACAAAGGCAATTTTTTCGGGGGGCTACTGCTCATGGTAAATCGCAGGTTCCGGTTGTTAAGTGGTCGTCTATTGAACTTCCTAAGCATCTTGGGGGTTTGGGTGTTGGTAATATTTTGTATAAGAACCTTGTGTTGCTTTTCAAATGGTGGTGGCGTTACTCGGAGTGTGATGAGTCCTTGTGGAAGCGTATTATTCGGTCGGTTCATCAAATTCGCGGCGTTAAAGCCTCTTCTTTGGCTTTTGGGGCGGTGAAGGATGGTGTGTGGGGACAAATGATGAGGTCGGATGATGACACATCAAAGATTAGGGCTTTAGTCGAGGATGGCATGCGTCTTCATGTGGGTAAGGGTACTAGTATCTTGTTCTGGTTTGATCGGTGGGGTGATCTTGGGCCGCTACATATTGTTTTTCCTCGGTTTTTTTCTTTATCGTTGCAGCCACATTGCCTTATTGCTCAGATGGGTCATTGGGCAGAGGATGATTGGGTTTTAGGATTTAGCTTGGCGTCGTCCTTTTTTTGATTGGGAATTGGGGGATGTG